>JAJHZJ010000679.1:1373080-1673022 GCA_023548195.1 Bettongia penicillata ogilbyi | reverse complement strand
GACATTAATTGACAGAATAACATTTATATCTATGATTATTTTGCTTTGGTTCAAGTTTTCCTTTTAATAGCCTAAATAATCTGCCTATCCATGGGTATAGTGGAATGAAGAGTTTAATCTTAGACTATACTGAATTACATAATTGTTTTCCATTATGAATCATATAATACATTTACCATAGTGAAATAGCAGTCACTGAGTAAACCATTGAAATTAGGCTGCATTCGGTGTTATTAATCACCATATGGACTTATCCAGAGCCCTTGCCCTTGCTGAACATATATTAGAGTTTGAATTTCACCTAATCAGAAATATTCATCTAGACTTGTAATTTGGGAAACAACATACAAATTTCCTTGGCCTTGGATACTGTCCTAGTCTACAGAATACAGATGTAACGGATTGAAAGTATTTGTTTTATCATCAATATCACCAATCACAATTAAATGATTTGATGACACGTAATTTTCTCACACATTATCCTTTCCTTTTGGAAAAAGCAAAAGTATCTGGAGAACTTTTATTCTAGAAAATTCTAAAGTATTTCAGGATATTCTGCAGTTCTTAAATGTCAAAGACTCTTTCATAACATTCAATATCTGCGTATATTTTGCATGTCCCCACGTTTCTACTTTTGTTTGCATTTGTTGTTTCCACATAGAAAATATGATCACTTTATAATATAAGAAAATGCACCTTTTTGCATCTCTTCCTGGAAACCCACAGCTCACAAAAACTCAGAAGAATATCTTTATTTTGGGGTCAGAGTAATTGAACTTAATGTCAAAGTTCATGGACAATAGTAACACATTCCTTTATAAATCATTAATTCACTAGATTCTCTGTTGCCCAAAGTGACTCTCCCTACCTAGAACAAGGACAAAAAAATCAATCAAAAAGCATTTATTAAGCACTTACCATGTGATTGATACTGGCCAAGGCATTATGGCTACAGAGACAAAAATGAGACAGTCATTGTACTCAATGAACTTATATTCTCCTAAGGGAAAAATAACCTGCTTCCACAGGAGTGAAGGCACTAGCCGCTGAGGAGAGGAGAAAAGAATGAGCGCTTTTGAACTGTGCTTTGAACTAAGCAAGAGATTTTAAGAAGTAAAGGTAAAGTGGGCATACCCATAAAGTGGGTACAGGGGATGTCCTGGTCAAGTATCTTCTATAAGGAAGAGTAAGACCATAAGCTTGGTTGATGTGTAAAATGGTAAAGGGTAATCTCCAATCAATCAAAATCCACTAAATCTGGAAATGTAAGTTGAGGCTTGATTGTAAAAGATTTTAGGGCAAACAGAAGAGCTTGCTAAACATTTACATTGGTCCCTAGTCTTTGATCCCTAATTATACTGACATATGGGTGTGGGTCATAAGCATTTGATGCTATATAAAATAGAAATTTTGACATCCCTGTATATAAGTATCAAATATGTAAAATTGAAATGTATCATTTTTTGCAAGGTAGCATGACATAATGGAAATGGGTTTTAATCATGCTTCATATATATAATATCTATGGGACCTTGGAATAGTCACATAGCACCTCTGAGAATCATTTGCCTCATCTGTTATGATGGGGTTAATAACAGCACCTACCTCCCAGGGCTGTTGAAAGGATCAGATGAAATTCTCTATGCAAAGTCTTTTCACAGCATTAAAGTGCTATGTAAATCTGTGCTATTATAAAACTATGTAAACATCTGTTAAATAAATTAAATAAAGTGGCAAAGTTGATAAAATGTTAGACTTGGAGTCAGGAAGATCTTTTTTAAGATCCTTACAGATATTTATTTAATGGGCAACCTTGAGCAAATCACTTTACACCTCTCTTCAGTTTCCTTATTTGCAAAAAGGAAGTAATATTAACACCTACCTCAAAGACTTGTCATAAGATCAAGAATCAAAATAACAAAGAAGTTATTATTAGTTAACAATAATACCTTTAAAGTGCTAAATATATGCTACCTATTACTAGTATTGTCAATAAATTCTACAAGCTTGGCTTATCTATAAAATGATAAAGGATAATTTTCAATTGGCTTATCTGTAAAATGATAAAGGATAATTTTCAATCAATCAAAATTCACTAAATCTGGAAATATAGATTGGGATTTTATTGCAAAGAATTTTAGGTCAAACAAAAGAACTTGCAAAACATTTACATTGGATCGTAGTCATTGGGTCCAAATTATACCGACATATAGGTGGGGACTGTGAACATTTGATGTTTATATAAAATAGAAATTTTAACATCACTGTATATAAACATTAAATGTATAAAATTTAAATGTATCATTTTGGCAAGGCTGCATTGCATAAAGGAAATGGGTTGTTAATAAAGTGCTATATCATTAGCTATTACTATTAAAAACAATAGTAATACTGTAAGTGTAGCTAATTATTAATAGTCATGATGATAATACTAGCATTTATATAGCATTGTATTAACACTAATTATAGTATTTTATTAGTGATTAGCAATGATACTTCATTAATAACACTAACAATAGATAGCTATAGCACTTTAAGATGATGATTCCTCAAGATAAGTCTTTGAGGAAGGTTCTTTTATTTTCCCCGTTTTGCAGATGGGAATATATGTCTCTCTGTCTCTCTCTCTCTCTGTCTGTCTCTGTCTGTCTCTGTCTCTGTCTCTCTCCGTCTCTCTGTCTCTCTGTCTCCCTCCCTCCCTCTCCCTCCCTCTCCCTCCCTCTCTCTCTCTCTCTCTCTCTCTCTCTCTCTCTCTCTCTCTCTCTCTCTCTCTCTCCCTCTCTCTCTCTCTCCTCTCGTATCACCTATCTATGTGTGTTGAATACCATCCCCACCCTCATAATCATAATTATCCTTTATTCTAATACTGTACATTATACCTCCCCCCCAAAAAAAATGGCAGTGTGCCTACTTTTAAATAGAGATATATAGTGGATAAGTATACTGTTTCTATTCCTAACGTCATTAAATTTTCATATAATTAACCCTTAATATCACTAATACAAATTATCTCTTCAGATTTCAATACCATAGCATTGTTACTGATTGTTTACCGAGAGAATCGACTACAATTGACCTTAAACTAGGACTAGAAATCTGCTCACCCACACTCATTATGATGTAGGTAATTAGTTTGCTTTCTGTCGCGTAGCCGCAGAATGATCTACACTAACACTAGGTTCACATGAGAAATAAGGCTGTTGTTTTCATTTTTTGTTTCCTTTGACACTTTTGTGGAGAGGAGGAAGGAAGGGGAGCCATTACGAAGATGCTGATCAGAGAAACACTGACATTATTATGGATATATTTCATTTTGCCTACAAATTTAGTTTCCAAAAGCTTTGCTGTGCAGACCAGAGTACTCAGTGCCACAGTGTTATGTTGTCTATGAGGTCAGCTTGTGTTAACAAACATTTCCACCCTGTTTCATCCTGCCAAGGCTTATTCAGTTCCAGACTGCATTCATACTGCTGGCTCAGCGATTTTAACCCCCTCTGCAAAACAATTACTGCAGTCTCTGCTTGCTGGGAGTATTTTGGAAGTCAGCTCTATCCACTGTAATCAGAGGTTTGGGTGACAAGAGCCTTTGTCAATGCACTCAGTCCTTGTAACTCCCACCTTCAGATTGCTTTGTTGTCACTGTATGTACCAGGGAGGAAGTTTAACTCACCATGAAAACCAGTAATGATGGAGATTTCTGTTGGCCTCCTTTGTTCTTTATGAGGCTGAGGGCTTTATATTATATATATATATATGTATATATATGTATATATATACACATATATATGTATATATATATATATATGTATTTCTATTCAAATCAAATGAGACTATATGGCAAGGCACACTGCCTAGCACATACTAAGTACTTCATATTTCTTCCCTTCCTTTTCCTTCCCTTTCTCCATTATGGTTTTCAAATTAGCCCTTGCCTCCAGTGATTCTTTTGTTACTTTTTTTTTTCTGCACAAATAGAGTGAATAGGATAATTGAATATCCAATCAGATCAGTGTAGTTTGATAATCTGGATACTTTATAGGATCTTAGATTTCAAACTAGAAGGAGTATTGGGGGTGATCTAGTTGAATAATCTCATTTTACAGATAAGGAAACTGAAGCCAAAGGAGGTTAAATTACTTGTCAAAGATTACAGCCCAGGTCCTCTAAATCCAAATTCAGTGTTTTGTTTTCTTTTTTTTCCCTCCCTTTATTACATTTAGCTTTAAATCATCCAGTCTAATGCTCTCATTTTGTAAATGAGGAAAACAAGACTAGAGAGAATTGTTAAGGGTCACCCAGGCATAAAATATCACAACTGTGATCTGAACCCAGATCTTTTGACTACAAATAAAACACTGCATGATACTTCACTGTCTTCCCTACTGACTGATACCAGTCCTTCTCCCCTTATTCCATCCCCAGTATAGCCAGTATTTGTAATTTATTACTTATTATTTCTGTGATCGCATCCTAGAAATTAGCTTGTGTAGTGGAAGGAGCTATAGACTAGGAGGAAGAAAAAACAAGTTCTAGCTCTGCCTCTGTCACTCACATGCCATATGACCTTGAGGAATTTATTTAATTTATTTCAGTGTCAATTTTTTTCATTCTATGAAATAAAGATCTGTAGCTGTAAAAAATTCCTTTCCTACCCATGGTACGGGGCTATTGAAATATGAGGATCAAATTTCTGTGAAATCACAGAATAGAAATTGCTATGGACATGCAAGTTATTATTTTTCATATTCCTGCTCTAAATCTGTGATCGCAAGATTTTATGCAGTTTTGTTTCTACTCCTCTCAAGAGTAATTCCACATTTTTACCACTCCCTGGGATTTGAGCTCACCTTCTCCAAAACAATAGCATCTCCCCAGGTTAGGGACTAGGAGGCATCTGTAACCTTTTTATTGTTGAATTTGACTTGAAATTGGTACCATATATGGTAGAATACTTTGCTCAGTGTAGAGTTCCATTCTCAGATGTAAAGAGAGTATGGGAAGCTCAGAAATTTCTGACTTGTTTGTAACAACCAATTCATTATTTTTAGCAGATCATAAGAGCTTATGAGGAAGGATCACTGAACTCATATCAAGAAGACCTGAAGTTTTAACTTCCATATCCTAGTTACAGAATAGGGCAGCTAGATGGTACAGTGGGATAGAGTGCTGGGTCTAGAGTCAGAAAGACTCACCTGGAATTCAAATCAGACCTTAGACATTTACTAGCTGTATGTAACAGCTACTCTTTTTCTATAGTTCCATCCATTGCTAATCTGAGGTGGGAGACAGTACGTCTTCAGGCACCAGATGGTAGCACTATCTATTAATAATCCATTCTTTTCAATGCTTAATAGAAGGTGGGTAGCATAACATTCATTTCTAGACTCATTCTATATATACATGCCAGTCTCCACTCCATGATTTCCATGAATAAAGGTCTAGCCCCTCAAAGTACTCTCAAAACTTAGTACTGAAAGAAATTATTAGAGTGTAGAAATCTCCTTCTGTGAGGAACAAGGGCACAGAACCAGTTTAATTTCTTTCAACCCAAGCCAGCAGTCAACATCTGATTTCCTCCTATGGCTTGGAGTGTTTCCTTCCAAACACATTAATTGTTAGTTCACCTTTAGTTTTTGTTTTTAACTGACAAACTGATTCAATAGAGGCATGCAGAAATTAATCACACCATTGTATATTTTAATTAATTTAATAACCGAATCATTCTATGAAATAAAGATCTATAGCTGTAAACATTCCCTTTTTTAAAGGTAAAAGAGAATGGTATTTTTGTCTCCTATATTCATCAGCTGGTGTGTGGTACATGCCTCTAACAGAAGCAATATATATTAAAATAATTTAACCTTCCAAAAGTGGCAATATTTTTGTCTTTGAATACCTGAAATCTCTCTCTAATGTATTATAGGAGAATCTGTTTGTCAATAGTTTTGTTTGGCGACAGATGACCGATGCTGCCCAACTCAATGATGAAATGTGGAATTAGGCACCCCACCCTGTCATATATTGAAGCTAATACAGAGTTGATATTCATGCAAAGTGAACACAAATTAGCATGTAAAAGAGCCAATAATATGTATTTCATGATAAAGAAATATCAGCTCATTATTATTACTAAATGGAATATAACCTCAAGGTAAAGAATCCCTTCCCATTGTGCGGATCTACATTTAATGTAGTTATTTATTTTTAGAACATAAGTACTTTTTTATTGTAATTACCTGTGCTGCTTTTACTACTTTATGGTAAAAGTACAATCCTGCTAGCATTGTAACATATATTTATTGTTTCTTACTCCATTAAAGTTCTCTTCCTTATTGATGTAAGGAGTCCACCATGGGTTTTTGAGGAGATGTCAGTATAGCAAGAGCTGTGGTAGGTTCTCCTAAGCTGAAATGGCTTCAGATACATGATTAGTGATACATATATATATATATATATATATATATATATATATATATATATATATATATATATATATATATATATATATATATATATATATAGACCTAGCTACCATACTGGGTCATTCTAGCAAAGTTTGAGGTGTTTCATCTTCAGATTGAGTATAGGGTGATGTATTTTCTAGTTGCAGAACATGCAAAAAATAATTTATCGAGTTATCCAGGACGTATAAGATTGTGATGGTACGACGGTAACCAAAGTACCCTAAGAAGAAAATCCAGGGCATCATTGAACCTTGGCATATTAGAGTTATCAGTGTAGTTGATCATACATTAATTAGAGTCCTTGAGTCTTTCAAAGTTGTTTCCCCTTTATAATTTTGGGATAATAGCAAGATTTATTTTCCAGATTCTATTTGCTTATTTCTGATCAGTTTATACAAACCTCTCTAGATTTTTTTGGAATTTACTGTTTGTTCCTACCAATATGGAAGGCCTCTATTTTAATGACAATATTTCTCTGATGATATATGTCATTTAGCATAGAATACTGCAGTCTTTGAGATTTAAAATGAGTATCACACAGAGGTCAGTGGAAAGATATGTGATGGTTAAGAACAGGCCACAAAATACACCAACCAGGATTTTTGCATAATGGAAGTGAAATATATCAAGGAAATGTGAGATCTGAAGAAAAATGTTTAAAAATAGTTTCATCGATATTTTCTATCTCTTATATTACCATAGTTACACCAAGTATCTCCATCTACCTCAGGGAGCTATTGTATTTGACAAATAGATTTTCTTACAGAAGAAATATCAGCACAACTGATCAGAGTGTTGATAAATTCTTCAGACATAAAATGTATAAGACTTATGGTCCTCCCGCATCAGTGAAACAGTAGGTTAGGAATATCTTCTCATATCTCATACTTCAGCCCTAGTTGATCTTTATAATATTTTTTACAGCTAATTTTTGGTATATAGCTGTGCTTTCCATTTACAGTGTTGGGATTACTGTACATATTGTTTTCTGCACTTTACTTATTTCACTTGCAGCTATGTGGTGCACTGGATAGAGCATCAGTACAGGAGTCAGAGGACTCCTCAAACACTTGACACTCGCTAGCTGTGTGACCTTGGGCAAGTCACTTAACCCCAATTGCCTCATTCTGGGTCATCTCCAGTCATCCTGATGAATATCTGGTCACTGGATTTAGATGACTCTGGAGGAGAAGTGAGGCTGGTGGCCTGCACAGCCCTCCCTCACTCAAAACAAAGTCAAGTGTAAGTCATGTCATTATTTCTCTGATGGCATGGTCTTCTTTGGCAACAAAGGATGAACACACACATTTATTTCACCTTGTATCAGCTCATAAGGATTATTCTATGCTTATCTTTATTCATCACACATAATTTCTTACAGTGCAATAATATTCCATTACTCATGTACCTCAATTTGCTTAGTTATTCCCCGATTAATGCATATCACTTTATTTACCATTCTTAGCTATCACAAAAATTTCTTCTATAAATGTTTTCAGTACATGGGGACTTTCTTCATATTGATGGCTTCCTTGGGGTATAAGTCCAGCAATGGAGTATAAACATTTTAGGGCATAAACAATATAGTGATTTTATTTGCATAATTCCAGATTGGTTTCTTGAAGAGTCGTATCCTTTCACATCTCCATCAGGAGTGTATTAATGTGCCTCTCCTTCCATAGACCCTCCAATGTTGATAATTGTCATTTTTGCCTATTTGAAAGGGTTGAGGCACCACCTTGGTGTTGTTTTGATCTGTATTTCTCTTGTTACAGCATTTCTTTCCATGTGGCTGTGAATACTTTGCAGTTCTTTTGAAAAATATTCTTATCCCTTGACACTTTATCTATTGTTGTCCTTTAGTCTTTTTTCAGTCATGTCTGACTCTTTGCAACCACGTTTGAGGTTTTCTTGACAAAGATGAAATGATTTGCCATTTCCTTCTCCAGCTTATTTTTCAGATGAAAAACTGAAGAAAACAGGATTAAGTGACTTGGCCATGGTCGCACAGCAAGTGAGTGTCTGAGACTGGATTTGAACAAGCTTTCGGCATCTAATTCCAGTGCTATATTCAATGCCCCACAAGCTGCCCTATTTATCTGTTATGCATTAGCTATTAGAGAAATCTGATACAAATATTATTTTTTTCAATTTGACCACTTCCCTTCTTATCCAATATATATTAATTTTGTCTCTGCAGAATCTTTTCAGTTTCAAGTAATCAAGTTATGTATTTTATCTTTTGGAATCAACTCTATCTCTTGTTTGGATAAGATACATCTCCTACCCATAGTTGTGAGAAGCATATAATCTGTTTCTTTTCTATTTTTTATAGGGTGACTCCATATTAAGGCCATATATCCATTTACACTATATTATGGAATATTGTATAACAAGTTTGTCTAAGTCTTATTTTTTGCCATAGTACTGTCCAGTTTTCTTTTTACTTTTTTTATTAGATAAATTTATTTTCCCCCCTAGGTAAAGAGAAATGTTTCATTAAAAAGGATGGGTTTAGTCATGTGAAGAGAGAAAAGAATAATGAGAGGTGGCCAAATGTTCTTACTAAAGGGATAACCACAAGAGCAGGTCAAGTGCTCTATGGATACATAGATGATGTCATGATGTCATGAGAAATAGAAGGCTGCCAAAGCACTGAGCAGACAACCTATGGATTGTTGGTGGGTTGTTGTTCTGCATTCTCAAAGAGGACCACAATGACATCACCATGACATTGAGCTGCCTATGACAGCCCATGGAAAACACATGAGCAACAGTCACATGGGATGATTAGCCATGGATGAGTTGTGATCTGCATTTATGTTAGAGAAATGAATACTCAAAATGGATTTGAGTATTTAAAAATCTTAGAGATCATTGAAGGTCGTCTTCATAATTTTAGGAATGAGGAAACTGAGAGAAGTGGTTCTTCTGAGCTTCACAAGTAGAAAGAAACAGAAATAGAATTCAAACTCATGTCTCCTGTTTCTGAACTCAGTGTTTATAATATCTTCAGATCTTATGCTATCTCAGGTTATCATAATCATCATGGCTTAGGCTTCTATAACACTTCACGGAAAAATTTCTAACTATCAGATCTTCTGTTTTATGTGGATATTGGAGGAACAGAGCTTATTTTAATGTTAAATTGAAGTCTGCATAAATAATAAATCAGCAAATACTGAAACCCTTCTCAACAAGTTAATTAATAAGCAACAAGACATTCTAAGTCTAATGGAACAACATATGAAGATATGAAATAATAAGAATCAGAATCCATACTCTCAAAGTGAGATAGATATATAGTCTCTAAGAAAGATAGCTTATAACCAGAACTTAAGTATTAACTCTTTCATATTCGTTGCTGTGTGGATTTGTACTCTGTTCACATTAGAGTTCGCCACAAGGTAGTATCTTTACAAATTTCTTACTTTCACGTTTAATTACGTATCTCAGAATATACTGGGATATGATGTAAAGACATTCATATAATCTGGGACTTAAACTGGAGATCTTATATCTTGTCACAAATCTCTTATAGCCTTGACAAGATGGAGTTCCATGGCCTTAGAACCTGGAAAATTATTCATATATCTGAAATTTAAGAATGTAGATTTAATGATATGTGAATGACAGAAGCTGTGAAAACAATCAACTATACCAAGTATTTAAAAAATAGTTCACATTTTATTGTATTTGGTAGATTACAGGGCTACTCCAGGAGTACATAAGGGAGGTAATATTCTCCCCATTTTACAGATGATGAAACTGAAACTTGGAGAGATTATGACTAATGAAGTATCACATTAACCATAAAGGCTAATAATTGGAACAACCAAGAATCAGATCTAGATATTCCAGTTCCAGGTTTCTAGTATTCTTTCCACTATATCACACAGTTTCTCATGTACACAAACATGTGTATACATGCATACATACGTGTATATTTCCAAGGATTGAATAATATTGGGAAAAAAAGTTGGAAAAGAGTTAGATGACCTGTGTTTCGTTCCTAGTTCTGCTACTTACTCCCTCATTGATAAAATAAAAGTATTGGACTAAATGACATCCCAAGTAAATATATTATCCTACAGTTGTATTTATGTTGTGCTATGTAGTCGTATAATCATAAGAAGTTAGAAAAACTTTTGCTACAAATGGTGTCAGGGATTTACAATTGACAAAAAAAAATACTCTTTTCTTTGTCAATTTGTACATCCACAACATGGTATCTTAGTATTGCTTTTCCTCTATAAAACAGCCTGCCAGAAAATCACTGTAGCAGGGCAAGACTTGGAGACAGCTGTCCACTGATTATGCACATTTGAAAGTCAACAGCAGAACAATAAAACACCCAAGATCGGCCCACTGACATTTGTTCCTAAGAACTTTTTTTTTCATTGTTGCTCAATTTTTCTCATGCCTTGATAGGGTGTCTCACAAAGTCATGATTTTCATGTAACTTGTCACTTCTCTAAATGATTTTTTTGTCTATTTATTTGCCTAGATTGCCTCTAAATATACCTTTCCTGCTTTTTTTTATTATTTTCAAATAAACCATTCAGGTAAACAAAACTAAGACAGAATCACCAAGAAACTCACATTGTTATCACCTCATGCATCCAAAGAGCTTTCACTTTTTAAATAAAAAAAAATCCCCTCAGGTTTCGAGGTAGGGTGGAGTAAGATATAAATGGAAATTGATATTTTTTGAGACATTTTCATTCCCTTTACATAGGGGGATAAAGAAATACTGTACTATGCATGCAAATTCTTTCAGTTGGGGTAAAATGGAAAAAAATGGATTCGGGAGAGAGGCATAGGACTACAGAGGATAATATGATTTTAAATAATGTAAAGAGATTGTAGAAAACCAAAAAATTAAAGAAGTCACCACCACAGTCATTGGGGATGGAAGGAGAGATTCCCCATGGTACAAGACATTAGAAACTGGGATGCTTGTATTATAGCTCAGCAAAGAAACTAAAACTCACATAAGAAACACATTCCCAGTTTTATCCTGAAAAGAAAAAAAAATACATCCCTTATTGCTAGTGCACTAGCTCAAAGCTCCCCTCCCACCCACCCATGCCCAACCACCTATATGACTCTGATCTAAGAATCTGACTGTGATCTAATCTTCCTCCGATCTTCCACCTCATCTTGGACTCTCCCTAATCATTTCTCATTTGCTTCTTGTAAAGGCAGGGAAATAAAGAAGGGAAGAAAATTCCATGTAAAGAAAATAGAGAGGTAAACAACTTTCCATCTCATTTTATAGCAAACTGGAGTCAGAGAGGTTGTATTTCTGTGAAGCTTTATATCTCTAGAACCCAATACAGAATCATGGGTAGTTTTGAAAATTTCTGAATCATTCTACTGGCTCACATTTTCATTAAAGGCAGAATTACCAAATACAGCAATGTTAATATTTCTCTGAGTTTTAAGGGTAATCTAGGGTTGGAAACAAAACTTTAATGACATATCTACTGTCAATTGAATCTTCCATATTAATCAACCAGCTATCTTTCCAGAAAAGAAAGAGTAGTTGAGTTCCTTCCTTTTGGATACACACTCAGTTCTAGCTCAGGGGACAAGTGAATTTCTCCACCACATAGAAAGTGTACTGGAAAGAGTCACAGAATAACTAGATCCTCTGAAGTGGTAGGCAGGGCCTTCCATCAAATACCATTATATATTTCTGGAATTGAACTCCAAAAGTTTCCTTGTGGGTTGGCACTAGTAAAAGCAGATTGCCTCTATTGGTCAGTACCTCCTTTACATTTGCAGATATTAGGTGCATATTAGGCGCTTAATGATTTTTTTTTTTTGTCAAATTGAAGTGAATGAAACAACCTGATCAAGGTCTGACAACAGATTTTTCCAGGGATGAAGAAGAGGAGGTGAATGAATTCATGAAATATTAATTGCCCAACAGTTGCCTAACCCTGGGATAGGGAACATAAAGGAGCATAATATATTCTGTGTCTGCAAGGAAGCTAGGTATGTCTGCTTTAGAAGACATACAAATATAAAATAATCAGTGAAAGGAATGCCATTATACATGATAGGTTTTATAGTAATATAATAAAGTGTTAAACTATGCAGTACAAAATGTCAGGGAGAGTACCATATATAATAAAGGTGCACTGTGCAGTACAGATTTTTACCAGAAAACATTATTTCCCTTTACATTTGAAAATTTTGGGAACAAACAACCCCAAGGGGATGATTTTATGATAAGCTAAGCTACTTCATAGACTTATTATTATACCTCGGCCATGTTTGAAAAGAAAGAAAAATAAACTGAAAAGAATTCCATTCCTTCCCTTCATTCACAATCTGACACTTTTTGATTCTGCCTACCACTTTGTACAGTAGTGGAAATAATAGGATCCTAGATTTAGAAAAGTAAAAAAATGTTGAATGTTGATACATCCTAGTCCAATACTCTCATTTCATACTTGAGGAAACAAATTCAGAGAGGTTAAATTATTTTCTACTTATATTATATATGTGTATATATATATATGTCTATATATGTATACATATATACATATACATATAATAGAGGTAGGATTTGAACACATATTTCCTGACTCCACTTTCCATTGTACCATGCTGCCAGTTGCTTTGGCCCATTATTTCCTTATTATCTCTACCCATCTTAGTCTCTTCTAAGTTCCTTTCCAAGCTAAAGCATAGAACAAATTTATGAAGTCAGAAATTCACTTTTTTCTCTTTGGTCAACATTTCTGTACCTTCACTTAATTGCCATCTAGCTGAAGAAATCAGAAAGGAGGAAAGGTGTTAAGACATGATCAGAGATCTTTCAGAATGTCATTTTTATTCAGAAAAAAAGGGGAAATGAAATTAAAGTACTCTAACATAGAGCTAATAAGTTGTCCTATCACCTTTCCATCATGTCCCAAACTTCCAGAAATACCTGGAGAATTTGAAAAACACCCTCTAATAACAAAAGTTCCAACTTATCTATAAGTTAGTATATGCATCTTAAGAGATTGCCTGTTGTATCAAAAGGTCAATAACTTACTCAGAGTAATAAATGCCAGCAGCATCTCTAAGTCTATCATTCTTCTGACTAATGTAGGTTTATTATCAAAACATTTTTGTGTATTTTTATGCCTATTTACTTCATCATGCTTATCTTAAATGGTGATGACTATACAAATTAATTAACAAATGAATGTTCCTACAATTTCTAAATGTTGTTCTATTAAAATCTTCCCTAAAGTACTCCTCTGCTACCTCATTATGACCTCAGAGTAATTCTAGATTCTTGATTTTTTTTTCTCTAGGGGATCGCGATCTTTGGCAGATTGTCCTGTAATGCTAATGAGACTAAATATCTTCCCCACCCATTAATAGGCTTGCCCATTAAGGGGAGTTTGATTAGGGGAGATTTGTAGGAAGGCCTACATCTTTTGTTAATGAGGCAAAGGTTCTCTAGGGTTGGGATGCCCTCTGGCTCTGAAGAGTATTCAATATTCTGAGGTGAGGTTTTACTTTAGGGCTTACTCTTTGTTTGGTCCGAAGAGAATATGGGCAACCACTAAGAAACTCACCAGCTTTGAAAACCCAGATACTGGTGCTTCTCTCTCTGGTAACCATGTATGTATGATCAGACAGTTGGAAGCCCTCTCTGTTGGTTAATCTGTGTTTCTCTATACTGTCTCTGAAGTTCAGGGTGCTGACTTTTTCCCATGAAATAAATGAGTGATGTGTGTGCTTCATTAATATGATTTCTGACCCCTCAAAAGTTGCTTTCCTTTTGGAAAAGCAGATCTAAAAACCTGATAACAGGTTCTCCTGTGTATTTCTGGGTCCTTACTTTTACATTTCCCAATTTTCAAAATATGAGCTCATAATAGACTCTATGTCTGTTGTCTGAATACCAATCTAATTAATTTCTGAGGTCTAAATACAATTTTGACTACTGGGTGATAAACTATTCAACAAAGATTGTTTAAAAAGACAATTTATGATATTATAGAGGAATCTGTGATGTGCAATGGCTGAAAAATTACAAATCTTTGATATTTTTATGTATTCAATAAGGTATACTCATGGTTTAGATACTAAGGTAATTAATCCTTCTTCCATTCATCCTACTCAGTCAATTCAACAAAGCTTCTTTAATCATCGACTACATATAGAGGAAGATTGGAGGAAAAATGAAACCTACATAAGAGACAATCCTCAATCTTGAAGGGTTTAGGAACTTGGAGAAATTACAAAAACAAAGGTAGCTACAGTACCCAATACTACATGAGAAGTCTCTTAAAACTTTGTCAAATAAACTGTAGTGGATACAGATTGAGAAGATAAATCTGGAAAGACTTCAGGGCATATAAGATTGATTTAAAAGATAGCCAAGAACATTCTAGGTTTAGGGAAAAAGTGGGGAGGCAAGGGGATTTGGTACATATTCAAGAGGAAAATTATTCAGTTTATTGAAACAAAGGGAATATGGAAGAGACCAATAAAAGATAAGGCTTGAAAGAAAGATTGGTGCCAGGTTGTGTAAGATCATAAATAATAGATAAATGTATCTGAACGTCATTCTGAATGCTGGAGAGAATTTTAGGGGAAAGAACTATCCTACCTTATCCTTTTGAATATTTCTATCACCTCCAGTTCTGGAATCATGAACAAACAACCCTGCCACTGTTCCTGGAATACGTGCATGTGTGTGTCAGTCTATTTCCCGACTGTCTCAACAACTTCCAAAAGCAGATTTTCTGATCATTTATATACCAGAAATTATTAAACACTACAAATTAGGATTTTCTTTATTTTTTCTTTCTTATTTAGACTTAAACATGTCTAGATGGAGAAAATGTGAATAATGTAGGCTAAACTTAAAAGTCTGGCCTGTCTTTTCAGAAAGGAACTTATTAAACATTTAGCAATAAATCACTATTAGAAAGTGACAGGGACTTGGAGGTAGAAGACCTGGGTTCAGACTACATCTTTAACATTTATCAGCTGTGACTATGGGCTTCTGGGAACGAAGATGGTGGAGTAAGAAGTAAGTTACTCTCACCCTCCTTTACTGACTTCTAAAAGTCTAGAGAACATCACCCCAGGAAAAACCTTGGAATATCTGAGCCAGTCAAAAAATGGGACACAGCAATCTTGGAGCCCAGGAAGCTATGTAGATTAAAAGGAAAAGCTCCTCTTACTCTAAGAGAGGGGAGAAATGCAGGACAGGAAGTGTCCCAGCAAGCCAGCAGCATGCCACACCTCAGCTGACCAGGGGGAGATCCCGAGCCCTGGGGTAGTAGAACCAGCAAGTGCTAACACCAGAACTCCCGAGTGCTTCAGCACTGGCAGGGGAACTAGTAGACACCGGCTCAAAAAACCACCACATGTTCTGTTTTCTAGCAGCCAAATCTCCCAGTACTCTGGCACAACTCCAGGAGGCACAAGGTGGCAGATATCCTTTATCAGTCAAACATTAGAGTGTTTTAAAGAAGATAAAGTGAGTAGACATCCCCCAGGGACCAGATTCCCCAACATCACCCTGAGAGTTCCAGTGTTGCTGGTCCCAGGTCAGCAACAGATCAGTGGCCAGACCCCTGCAGCCTCCAGCTGCCAGCCCCTGAGATCATAGCATACAAAGCCAATGACCAGATTGTGGACTCCCACACAAGGATCTTGGGTCAGTGCCTCCTGAATTACAGCAGGAGACTTCAACTCTAAAAGTAAGGAAATAGGCAACTATCATGAGCAAAAAGCAGAAATGGACTATTAACATCGATTCTTATTATGGGGACAGGGAAGATCAAGTCACAAATTCAGAAGAGGACAAAATTGTCCATATACCCATGCATGAAACCTAAAAAGGGAATACCAACTGTTCTCAAACCTCAAAAATATTCTTGTAAGATTTCAAGAAGGAATTTTTTAACAAGAAGTATTTTAAAACTCAAGTAAGAGAGGTAGAAGAAAAATTGGGAAAAGAAAAGAGGAATGAAAGAGAGAGCCAATAGTTTGGAAACAGAAGGACAAAACCTGAATATAGAGAAGTCTTTAAAAAATATAATTGGTGAAATGGAAAAGGAGGCACAAAAACTTACTGAAGAAAAGAAACTCCTTAAAAAGTATAATGGGCCAAATGGAAAAGGAGGTACAGAATCTAATAAAAGAAAACAATTCATTAAATATTTGAATTGGGCAAGTAGAAGTTATTGACTCCATGAGATATCAAGAATCACTCAAACAGAAACAAAAGAATTTTAAAAAATAGAAGAAAATATAAAATACTTCATTGGGAAAACAGTTAATCTGAAAAATAGATCCATGAGAGACAATTTAAAAATTATGGATATGAATGAAAACCATGATGAATAAAAGAGCCTGGACAACATCTTAAAAAAAAATAATCAAGGAAAACTGCCCCCAGATTCTAGAACCAGAAGATTCTAGTCATCAAAAGAATTCACTGATCACCTCCTGAAAGAGATTCAAAATTAAAATGCCAAGGAATAATGTAGCCAAATTCCAAAATTATCAGCCTGTAATGGTAATTTAAGGTTAATGGTGGATGGAAGGAAAGAGTCAAGATCTTCCCCACATATTAATAGGCATCAATACCTTTTGTTAATTTCTTTTTTTAATTAAATTATTTTGTTTTCAGTGTTCTACAATCACTTCCATATATCTTAGATTTTCCCCTCCCTCCCCCTCCTTTACCACTCCCTTCCTGAGACAGCATGCAATTTTATATAGCTTTTACACATACATTCATATTAAATACATTTTCATCTTAGTCATATTGCATAGAAGAATTAAAATGAATGGGAGAAATCATAAAACAAAACAAAACATAATATAACACAAAAGAAAATGGTCTGTTTCATTCTGTGATCAATTCCATAGGTTTTTCTCGGGATGTGGAAGGCATATTGCCTCAAGAGTCCATTGGGAATTTTTTTAAGTCCTTGCATTTCAATGAAGTACTAAGTCTACCACAAAAATTCCTCACACACTGTGGTTGTTGCTGAGGACAAAGTTCTCCTAGTTCTGCTCCTGTCACTCAACATCAGTTCATATAAGTATTTCCAGGCTTCTCTCAAGTCTTCCTGTTCATCATTTCTTATAGCACAATAGTATTCCATCACATTCATATACCACAATTTTTTCAGTCATTCCTCAATCAATGGGCATTCCTTTGATTTCTAGTTTTGGACCACCACAAAGAGAGCTACTCTAAATATTTTTGTACATGTGGGACCCTTTCCCTCTTTTGCTAATTTTTATTGAGTCACTGGGTCAGAGGGTCCTACCCTCCAGCTCCAAAAAGTGTATAAATATTCTGAGGTGAGGTTTTAAAACTATGGGGCTTAGTTTTTGGAAGAAGGTTTGTGTGCCAGATGAGACTCTGAGAAACCACTAAGCAGCCCTCTAACTTTGAAAACCCAGATGTTGGTTTTTCTCTCTCTGGTAACTATATATGTGTGTAAAAGATCAGAAAGTTGGATTTTTCTGTTGGTCTGTGATATATGAACTGTTTACCACCAGACAGTTGGAAGCACTGTCTGTTGGTTTTTATTTGTATTTTCTCTGAAGTTCAGGGGGCTGACTTTTTCCCTGAACTAAGTGAATGATACATGTGCTTGATTGAAGTGATTGTTGACCCCTCAAATGTTGGTTCCTTTGAGAAAAGCAGATCTAAGAACCTGTATAGCAGACCTGCCTGTGTATGCCAGGGTCCTAGCTGCTACACAGGTCAAAGAGAAAATACTGCAAGTAGCCAGAGAGAAACAATTTAAATATCATGGCACTACAGCCAGGATTATGCAAGACATTGCAGGTTCTGCTTTAAAATATTGGAGGACATGCAATACAATATTCCATAAGGCAAAAGAGCTTGGATTACAACCAAGGATCAGCTTTCCAGCAAAACTGAACATAATCTTTCAGGGAAGAAGAAGAATATTCAAGAAAATAGTAGTCTTCCAAACCTTCCTGATAAAATGAGCTCAACAGAAAATTTTATCTTCAAAAACAAGACTCAAGAGAGGCATGAAAAGGTAAACATGAAAGAAAAAACAACAACATGTTATTAATAAGGGCAAATTATTCACTTCCTTAAAAGGAAAGATCATAGTTGTCTCTCTTGAGAATTGTATTGTTATTATGACAATTGAAGGGGATATTATTATGACATTTAAAAGAGGTATATGTAGACAGACGATGTGAGTATAAGTTGACTTTGATATGATGATAAAAAATCTAGTCAAAGGATGAAAAGGGATTGTCCTGGGAGAAGAGGAAAGGAGGAGGCAGAAAAGAGTAAATTTTATCACATAAAAAGGCAAAATAACCTTTTATAGTAGAGGAAAAGAAGGGAGGGAGATGAGCATTATTTGAACATTGCTCTTATCCATTTGAGCTCAAAGAGGGAATAACAATCAGGTATAGAAATCTAACTTACCCTATAGGATGTAGGAGGAGAAAGAGGAAAGAAAAGAAAGAGGGAAGAAGTAGTAAGAGTAAAGGAGAAGAAAAGGGAGGAAGCTGACAGAAGGGAGGCCAGACTGAGAGAGGCAAAACTCTAGTGAAGGGGGAAGGGAGAAAGGAGAGAGAAAAGCATAAATAGGAAGGGAGGGAAATAGAATGGAGAGAAAAATGCAGATAGCAATCATAACTGTAAGTGGAAAGAACCCTCCCATAAAAGGGAAAGAGATAACAAAAAACATGATACTTTGTTGACAAAAAACATATCTGAAGCAGAGGAATATGCACAAACTAAAGATAAAAGGCTCTAGAAGAACATATTATGATTCAGCTGGATTTAAAAAAAAAAAGCAGTGGTAGCAATTATTATCTCAAACAAAGTAAAAGTAAAAATTGATCTAATTTAAAAAGATAAGGGAGGAAACTACATCTTGCTAAAAGGTACTATAGACAATGAAGTAATATCATTACTAAAAATACATGCATCAAGAGGTATAGTATCCAAATTCTTAGGGGAGAAGTTAAGGGAATTACCAGAAGAAACAGATAACAAAACTATACTGGTGGAGGACTTCAACCTCCTCTTTTCAGGTCTAAATAAATCTAACCACAAATGTGAACAAGATGTATAGAATTTTAGAAAAATTAGATATGGTAGACCTCTGGAGAAAATTGAATGGAAATAGAAAGGAATATACCTGTTGCTCAGCAGTATATGACACCTACACAAAAATTAATCATATATTAGAATTTAAAAACCTCATAATCCAATGAAGAAGGGCAGAAATACTAGATGCATCCTTTTCAGATCATGATGCAATAAGAATTACCTGTAAAAAAGGGAAAAGATAGACTAAAAATTAATTTGAAACTAAATCATCTAATCCTAAAGAATAAGTGGGTCAAACAAAAAATAATAGAAATCAATAACTTTATCTAAGAGAACAACAGTAATGAGACAACCTACTAAAACTTATGAATGCAGTGAAAGCATTTCCTGGGGAAGTTTTATATCTCTAAAGGCTTACATGAACAAAATAGAGAAATAAGAGATCAGTGAATTGAGCATGCAACTAAAAGAACTAGAAAAAGAACAAACTGATAATCATCAAATAAATGCCAAATGAGAGATTCTGAAAACCAAAGGAGAGAGAAGTAAAATTTAAATAGGAAAACTAATGAACTAATAAATAAACCAAGAGCTGGTTTTGGGCAAAAAAACAATTAAAAATTTATCAGCCATGATCATCCTTCCACCTCAAGAAGTGCTTGGGTCCCTAATTGTTCCATGATTCTATATTTATTTTTGAAATGTGCTACATATTCAGATGATTATTTAATATATGCTTTGCTTGGTATGATTCCATATTTGTTATTGCTTAAGCATTACTTGGAGGAATTGGATATTTCCACAACAGTAAACTATTTGTGCTTTGAAAATATATAAAGACGTCTTATAATTTATCCAAAATCTAGATAACCCTATGGAATGATAGGTGGGAAGAAGATTCTTCTTTGCCATCTGTAGTGATTAATCTTTCACTTGAAGCATGAAATTCCATTACTCCAAAATTAGCATACATTACCTACATGCATGGTCATCAACCATGAAATTGGTGAAATCTTCGTAATAGAATTGCAGTACATTCCACTCTTGTTACTTAATTCAATGAATGAAAAGTCATCATGCAGCAATGTTCCAGTGACAAAATGGCTATTATATATTCTAATTTCCTTCAGAGAAAATGGAAAAAAAAATATAGTTATCCTCTGATTTGTGTGAATTACACTGTTTATTAAAGAAACAACTTCAATATGATTACTTTTTTCTTCTAATCGATAATTTCTAAATAAAACATTTACTTAATAATAAATTAAATGCATTAATGTAATAAAAATGGAATTTATTAATGTAACAATACATTCAGCTTATTCTTTTGATTGTGAGCCCAATTTGTTGATTTAATAATAATTATGTTAATTATAATATTAATTAAATGTTTATTATTTAAATATTCCAATTTACTATTTATCAGTTTCAAAATTTAGAATCACAGAACTGAAGCACTAATGAAAAGTTTTTTTCTCTTATGGAAATGCAAGAAGAAGGTGGTACTTGAGCCATATCTTGGAGGAAAAGAAGGACGCTGTTAGAGGAACATGAAGAAGAAGTCAGTTCCAAGGATGGAAGATAGCTAAACTTTTGATACAGAGAAGGGAGATGTAGTACCATGTTGAAAAAACAAAGTTAATGCCAATTTGGATTCTAAATTACACAGTAGCTGAGGAGGGAGGCATAATGAAGTTGGGAGGAAAGGTTGGGGCCAGGTTACTAAGGGCTTTAAAAGTTTGAACAATTTACATTTTAACCTAAAGAATATAGGAAGTCACCAAAGGCTCTGAGTAGTGTGGAGGGTGAGTTGAAATGAGTTCAGTCTCTGTTCCTTTCCTTTCTATCTTACTTTTGTGTTTCTTGGCATTTAAATTAGTGAAGAGGTGTGTTGGTAATCTTTGATGTAAGACTTTTCAATATTGATGAATGGAACTTTTTAACAGAGCTGGTAAGTAACTGGGTCTAACCTATGTTTGTAATACTAATATCCAGGAATCCAGTAATTAAGTCTTTCTGATATAGGGACCTCCCAGGCACCACAAAGCACCGTGACTTAGCATTGACAAGAGATGCCATATGGTCCTGGTAGCAATGTTGCTTAGCCTGTTCTCTGTATACACTCTTCAGAGATAATCATTTAAATTTGAACTGGTCAGACATTTCATACATAACATTTTATCTTCTCTGTATGTCTTTAGACAGATTTTGTTATTCGGTAAAGGGAAAGCCACAGTGATTGAATTGCCTTTACCCTCACACATGAATGCAGCAAAATCCAAATAAAAACACAATGGTTGTCAGATCATCTTAAGAGTGCCAACAGTTCCAGCCACACATACTATAGAAAAAAGCTACTTCCAACCACGTTAGGAAAGAAAGAATGTCCACCATTCTTAGTATTCACTAGATTTTTTGTGGAAGTTAAGTTCCCAGTGCGGAATAAAGTTTCATTAAGTTGGAAAGATAGATCAAGGTCAGGTTGCAAAGAGTTTTAAAAGCTAAACCCAGGATATCATATTTAAACTTGAGGCAAAAGGGAAAGTTGATTGAATTTTGCATGTATTTGGTGATATCTGTACTTAAGAAAATCATTTTGGCAGAAGTGTAGAGAATGGGCTCTACTGGTAAGAATGTTAAGGCTGGGAGACTAAATAGATGCTATTGTATAATCTAGGTAAGTGGTGATGAGGGCCTGAACTCAAGTGTGAATTGTGTGAGTAGAAAAAATGCAGGAAGCAATGTGGAAGTAGAAGCAGCAAGATTTTCCACCTGATTGTAGAGGTCAAGTAAGGGAGAGTTCAGAATTGAGTATGATGAAATGATTATGGACTTGGGAAAAAAAAACATGGTTGTGCCTTCTTCAGATTAGAAATTAGAGAATTATGGGTATTGGAGAAACTTGGAAAAGTACAGGGTTTAGGAGGAGAAACATAAAGAGTTCAGCTTTAGACATGTTGAATCTGAAATGTCTTGAGGACATCCAATTTTCAATATGCAATTGGCAGTTGACATGGAATTGGATCTCAGTGAATATCAGTAAGAATAGAACTGAGAGTTATTATAATTGATATGATAACAACCCCAGGGATTTGATAAGCTTACCAAAAGAGAGAACATAGGGGAAAAGAAAAAAGATGCAAAGACAGAACCTTGGGGAATTCAAATATTTGGAAAGATGATATGATATGATTAGTCCATAAAAGCTACTGAGTAGCAGTGCTAGGACAGGTAGGAGATCAACTCTATTAATAAACAGTATACTGAAGGAATGTGTGTTTGGTAGTGACAAATGCATCAATAGTTTGTAAAAAATTAGGACTGAGAAAAGGCTTCCAAATATTGCAGTTCAGAGATGCTGGTAACTTTGGAAGGATTTGTTTGAATTAAATGATAAAAATGTAAGTTTAGAAGCCAGATGTGTGTGTGTGTTTGTGTGTGTGTGTGTGTGTGTGTGTGTGTGTGTGTGTGTGTGGAGAGGGAGAGAGAAAAAGAGAGAGAGAGAGAGAGAGAGAGAGAGAGAGAGAGAGAGAGAGAGAGAGAGAGAGAGAGAGAGAGAGAGAGAACTGAAGATAATATTGTTTTGAAGAAGTCAGGAGGAGATGGGATTAAGTACTTGTGAAGGGTTGACCTCCATAAGAGGAAAAACTACATCTTTGTCAGACCCTGAGGCAAAGGAAGAGAATATGATACTGACTTAAGTGATTTTCTCAGTTTTGTCAGTATAAAGTAAAAGGCTAGGTCTTCAGCAGAAAGAGAAGGAGGGGACCAAGATGTGGGAGTTTTGATGAGGGAAAAACTGTTTATAAAAGCTTCTCAGTAGAGGGAGAGAGGAAATTTATTAAGAAGAATTAAAAGAAGTGTCCTGCTATGTTGAGAGCTTAGTTTAGGTGAGATGTTAGCATGAATTTATAACATGCCCAGTCATTGTGGTTGTGAGAATTCCTCCAGCTTTGTTTAGCTGCTCATAAGTAGGATCAAAAGAAGCTGATAGAAGGGGTGATTCTGGAAGGAGATTTTCAAGAGATGTTATAGGAAAAGGGAGGCAAAGGAGTGTATAACAGAGGACCAAATAGAAATGAAATAATTAATTATTGGGGAAAGGGGAAAAAAGTAAAATCAGAGTAGGGACCATGGTGGAAGAAAGCATTTGAAGGGTAGAGAGAGTAAAGGTGGAAATGAAAGTGAAGAAGAGGTTTAAGAAGAAAGAGGCATAGGGAGAATGGAGTTGATGGTTGTTTGGATGATGTTAGAGATTTTAATTAGTGAATTAGAATGCTTGTGGGCAAATGGTGCTGAGTCTTTCTCTATATGTGGTTAAAGTGAAATGATGGATTAGGTCATGACTTTCAAGGAAGTTTAGGAATCTAGAAATTAGCAAATTGGGAAGAATGTCCATTTAAATAGCAAGGTTTTGGTTCATATAAAATCAGAAGGCAGGCAGCAGAGGAAAACGGATGATGGAGAACAAACTGGTGGTCAGTATATTACAGCCATCATAGTTTGGATTGAGTGTTTCAGAGGAAGAAAGATTTTTGAATGACAGAGATAAAGGCAACTCTGGAAGTGACAGTGGGGGTACCTTTGGGGTTCAGCAACTCAGCAAACTTCTATGTTAGCACCTCTGTGCTATCCTTTCCAGTCCTACTGAACTGTTGGAACAAACGATATGGTAAAATATGAAATCTTTCAGCTGAAGGGCTCTCTTTTTTGGTTTTTGTTTTCTCACTACATCACACAGTTCCTTGCACATTGTAGATGCCTAAGAGTTATTTGTTGAATGTAATTGCAATGAATTTAAGACAAAGAATTGAAAGTTATGCCCCTTTAAAAGCAGTAACCTCAAGTTACTGTATTTAAACCCTATTAACATGAATTTTTATGAGGAGTTAGACAATTGATTTGTTTCCTTGACCTTCTGACTTTTGTCTGTACGTTTAGCATTTGTACCTTCATTTAAATATAATTATTAAAGGAATTATGTGTTACAAATTGCAAGAAGCAATTTACTTAGCACACACTGGACTTCTTCTCCCTCTCCCAACCTCCATCCCATCATATTTCTCTCTTTCTTTCAAAATGTCATTTGAGATTGGGATAAATATTTTACTAGAAATGTAAGCAGTTGGCAAGTTCGATCTTAACTCTACCTCACATAGTTAGAATTGGAAAATTACCTCTCTTTGGACCAATTTCTTATTAATTCAATGGGGACAGTTTTACATAATTATTTTTGTTAAGTATTTCATTTGAAAGGAACAGCCAGCAGCAGACATGGAAACCCATTTGATATTAAGCTTGATTTTACTGGTTTTTGTGAAATCAATTTCATCCTAGGATTGTCCCAGAGCTTGCATGTCAAGCGAAGCAATAACTGGGTAAGCACAGTAGAAGGGGGAAATGTGCTTCCTCTATTGAGACACATCTTTTCACTTTTCCAGAGAGCCAACGTGGAAATGGCAAGAACATGGAATTTGGAGGCTGAGGACTTGGTTTTAATTTCTATCTCTGATACTTTCTAGGTATATAATCATGAGTCATTACTTCACCACTTTAATCCTCAATTTATTTATAGCAGGTATATCATAATGAAATTCTTAGAGGCAAGAGCTGTTTTAGTCTTTACATATTTATATCCCCTGTGCCAAGAATTCTGTATGAAATATAGATTCAGTGTGTTTGTGGGAATGATTTGAATAGTTCTGCCTTCTATTTCATAGGGTATTGTGAAAATCAAAGAAGACAATGCATGTAAAGTATTTTAGAAATCAAAAAGCATTATTCAGATGTAAGCTATGATTATTATCCAAGACACTGATCAGGTGGTTTATAACAATTTTGGTGTATGGCCACAATCTTTCCTCCCTGTATCTGGCCTACTTTGAAGCTCAGGCTTTCCCTATACATAGTAGAATGTAAAGTTATTTGACAGAATTACATACTCACACAATTTGAGAGTTTAAAGGGACTTCAACAGGCATTTCCTTGATTCAAAAATTGAAAAAGAATCTCAAATATAGCATACCTTACAGGTGACAATTCAACCTCTGCTTGAATAAATTCTCTCAGAGAGAGGAAACTCGGTAACTCAAGTTAACCCATTCACTACTGTATAGTCCCTAATTGTTAGGAAGTTTTGTAGTTATTTTTCCTGACGTCAAACTTAAATTTATCTTTGTAATTTCTACTCATCATTCCAATATGTGGTCTTTTTTGACTAAACATAAAGATAATAATTCCTCTTTCACATGGCAGTCTTTAAAAATACAGAATTATTATGCCCTACTTGAATTTTATCTTCTCCAGGATAAAAATTGCTAATGACCCTTCAATTGGTCACCATATAGAATGGACATAAGGTCCATCCCCAACTAGTTGCCTTCTGTGTGAACTTCAGCATGTAGTGAGGCCATACTCTAACATCTCTAACCTTCAGAATGTCTCTAGACCTGCTTTAAACCATGATACCAATATCTGAGTGCAAAACTCGACATATAGTCTGAAAAGAGCATAGTATAGACAGACTTCCATCTCTTTATTCCTGGAAGCTATAGTTCTCTTAATATTGCCAAAGGTAGCATATGCTTTTTTTGGCTACCATATCACAATGTTGACTTGTTTTAATCTGGAATTTCAACAATATGCCTAAGTTTCTTTTTTGTTTTGTTTTGTTTTGTTTTGCAGGCATTCTTTTTTAATCAGATCTCCATGTTCCTTATATTTTTAAAGTAATTTTAAAAACCTAAGTACAAGATTACATGCATTTAACTCTACAGGCTTCTATTTTGGATATAGTCAAAATGGTAAACTACATCATAATATGTGTGTGTGTGTGTGTGTGTGTATATATATATATAATATATATATATATATATATATATATAGTTATATAAATGCACACAAGAGGTTGAGTGACCTGAAATGATAATAATGACAATAGTAGTATGTAAACATTTCTACAGCACTTACTATGTGTCAGACACTATATTAAGTGCTTTACATTTGATCCTTACAACAACCCTGGGAAGTAGATGCTGTTATTATTCCCATTTTACAGATGAATAAACTGAGATAAACAGAGGTTAAGTGATTCACACATCTAGTAAATGTCTGAGGTGGGATTTGAACTCAAGTCTTCTTTATTCCAGAGATCTTCAACATCACCTACCTGTGATGTCACCTACCTGTGATGTCCAAGATTATCACTTGCTACCAAATGTGTAATAGATCTCACTGAGTATAGCTAGGCTGATGATGTTAGAAGAGATAGGACAGTCATGGCAAGACATGCCAGAGCCTATAATCTTTATAAAAATGACCTTTGACAACCCAAGTTCATTCTTTTTCTGACAGTTGAAATTGTAAGATTTTTGTGAGGGCAATTCACAATACTTAACGAATATTTACCAAGTGCATGGTTTGTAAAACGAGCCAGTAAAGTAGAATGACATGAAGCAAATGATCAATTACAAGATCCCACTACAAACAAAATAATTTTTAGTTTCATGTTATTCATAATTATGAAACTTGGCCCATATGACAACTATTAATTTGCTGCTCTTCACAGCTTCTGTGAGTTCAAGTTCACCAAACAAAGACTAGATCAAAAAAATAGCTATTTTTAGTTATTGCTCCAAAACTTGTCAGGTCATTCATAAGAGGGTTTTGTTTTTCCATTGGGTAGGGGATGGGTAGGAAACAGATCCACAATATTTCTTGATTATGCTCGGTATTATGAACAAATATACCTCTTGTAAAGAACATACATATGACAAAACCTTGGACTTTGAGAGGATTTTATTCTGAAATATCATGTCTCAATGAAAATTCATCAATCAATGCACAAATTTTGTTCTGGAAAAATATTATGCTCCAGCCTTGTTATAGAAGCTTAAGTAAGAAAATCTGGCAAAGTCAGTTTTCCAGTATTAGCTTTCAGGCAATACATCAGATCCTGCCAATTCATCTCAATTTATCTGAATATATAATATACAGAAGAGATGGCAAAGAGACAGTATTTTTATCCTTGTTGGCTTATGATGGATGAATATGCATCATAACTCACTAAAGGTGATTCCTCTTGGGAGTTATGAATTCTCTGACTTGAAAGAACTAGTGATAATAATAAAGGTAAGATATGATTTAAAATATTGTCTGTCGATGTTAAATGTCATGTCTATTACAATAAAAGAAAGATATATTTAAGTAGTAAAATGCATTGATTTTTTTCATTTGAGATGCTAAATTTCCCAAACGCTTACTTAAAATCAACAGTACTATAAGAATAGAATATTATTATTTTAATTTTGTTTTTGTCTAGACCAAGATGCCCATGGCTACTGTCTCCAACTCCAATTAACTATTTTTTAACCCTTATCTTCCACAATGGAAATGTGATAGAAAATGTCCCACAGGGAGATATTAAATCACACTACCCATCCCTGCTTTGTGCTAGTGCTTTTTTTCCATAACATCTCTTCTATTTTTTCTTTTTTTCTTTTCTTTATTTTTTTAATATAAATTTATTTTTTTTTAACTTTTTACATTCATTTTCACAAAATTTTGGGATCCAAATTTTCTCCCCATTTATCCCCTCCCCCCACCCCAATACACCAAGCATTCTAATTCTCCCTTTCACCAATCTGCCCTCTTTTCTATCATCCCTCCCTTCTCTTGTCCCCATCTTCTCTTTTGTCCTGTAGGGCCAGATGACTTTCTATTCCCCATTAACTGTATTTCTTATTTCCTAGTAGAAAGAACAATACTAAACAGTTGTTCCTAAAACTTTGAGTTCCAAATTCTCCCCATCCCTCCCTCCCCACCCATTCACTTTGGGAAGGCAGGCAATTCAATACAGGCCATATCTGTGTAGTGTTGCAAATGACTTCAATAATAGTCGTGTTGTGTAAGACTAACTGTATTTCCCTCCATCCTATCCTGCCCCCCATTGTTTCTATTCTGTCTTTTGAGCCTGTCCCTCCCTGAGTGTTGACTTCAAATTGCTCCCTTCTCCCATTGCCCTCCCTTCCATCATCCCTCCCTCCCTGCTTATCTCCTCCCCCACTTTCCTGTATTGTAAGATAGGTTTTCATACCAAAATAAGTGTGCATTTTATTCCTTCCTTTAGTCGAATGTGATGAGGATAAACTTCATGTTTTTTTCTCAGTTCTCCTCTTTTTCCCTCCACTACAAAGTCTTCTGCTTGCTTCTTGAATGAGATATAATTTACCCCATTCCATTTCAACCTCTTTCCTCCCACTACATTTCTCTCTCACTGTTTACCTTAATTTCTTTTAACATATGGTCCCATCCTATTCAATTCGCTCTGTGCTCTCTGTCTCTGTATGTACGTGCATGTGTGTATGTGTGTGTGCCTGGACACATGTACATGTGTGTGTGTGCGTGTGTGCCTGTGTGTGTGTGTGTGTGATCCCACCAACTACCCAGATACTGAAAAGTTTTAAGAGTTACAATTATTGTCTTTCCATGTAGGAATGTAAACAATTCACCTTTGGTAAGTCCCTAATGACTTCTCTTTGTTGTTTACTTTTTCATGCTTCTTCTCATTCTTGTGTTTGAAAGTCAAATTTTCTTTTCAGCTCTGGTCTTTTCATCAAGAATGCTTAAAAGTCCTCTGTTTCACTGAAAGACCATATTTTCCCCTGAAGTATTATACTCAGTTTAGCTGGGTAGGTGATTCTTGGTTTGAGTCCTAGTTCCTTTGACTTCTGGAATATCCTAGTCCATGCCCTTCGATCCCTTAATGTAGAAGCTGTTAGATCTTGAGTTATCCTGATTGTATTTCCACAATACTGGAATTGTTTCTTTCTAGCTGCTTGCAAGATTTTCTCCTTGACCAGGGAGTTCTGGAATTTGGCCACAATGTTCCTAGGAGTTTCTCTTTTTGGATCTCTTTCAGGTGGTGATCGATGGATTCCTTCAATACTTATTTTGCCCTCTGGTTCTAGAATCTCAGGGCAGTTTTCCTCGATCATTTCATGGAAGATGATGTCTAGGCTCTTTTTTTGATCATGAGTTTCAGGTAGTCCCATAATTTTTAAATTGTCTCTCCTGAATCTATTTTCCAGGTCAGTTGTTTTTCCCATGAGACATTTCACATTCTCTTCCATTTTTTCATTCTTTTGGTTTTGTTTGGTGATTTCTTGGTTTCTCAGAAAGTCATTAGACTCCATCTGTTCCATTCTAATTTTGAGAGAACTATTCTCTTCAGTGAGCTTTTGAACCTCTTTTTCCATTTGGCTAATTCTGCTTTTGAAAGCATTCTTCTCCTCATTGGCTTTTTGAACCTCTTTTGCCAATTGAGTGAGCCTATTTTTCAAGGTGTTATTTTCTTCAGCATTTTTTTGGGTCTCCTTTAGCAAGGTATTGACCCATTTTTCATGCTTTTCTTGCATCTCTCTCATTTCTCTTCCCAGTTTTTCCTCCACCTGTCTAACTTGATTTTCAAAATCCTTTTTGAGCTCTTCCATGGCCTGAGCCCACTGGACATCCACCTGGGATGTCTTGGATACAGAGGCCCCGACCTCCATTTCTTTCCCTGATGGCAAGCATTGTACTTCCTCATCAGAAATGAAAGGTGGGAACATCTGTCCCCCAAGAAAGTAGTCTTCTATGGTCTTATTTTTCTTCCCTTTTCTGGGCATTTTCCCAGCCAGTTACTTGACTTCTGAGATTCCTCTGCACCTCCACCTAGATCTGCCCAGCTAGTGCTTGGCGTCTGAGATTCAAATGCTGCTCCCCAGCCTCGGGGTTTTCAGGGGACTGCATGACTGCTATTCAATGTAAGCTTAAGTTCTGGTGCTCAGGTGGGAGCAGGGCTGCCTCCCAGGCTCAGTTCCCTCAGGGGGTTTATGCAGAGATCTTCAGTAATGGCCCTGAGCTCCTGGTTGGCGAGTGCCGGGCCACTGCTGCTGCCTTTGCCGCTCCCTCTGCTGCTGCCTCCCGAGGGGGCCTGAGTTATGGAGACAGCCTGCTCCCTTCTCGGCCAGCTACTGACCTGAAGCGCCTGTGGGTGGAGGGACCTTCGCAGCCGCGGGAGGTTCTGTCCCTGAAGCCTGCTCGGATCTGCTCCTCTGGGGCCGAGGCCAGGGCAGCACAGGAGTGGGCTCCACATCCGGATCATAACGGACCCCTGGGGACGGCTTTCCAGGGCTCTCTGAAACGAAAATCTCTTCCACTGTGTTTCTGCACAGTTTGCAGTGCCCCAGAATTTGTGGGAAGTTCTTTTACAGAGAATTTATAGGCTGTGGGTTCAGAGCTAGCATGCATGAGTCTTTCTACTTTGCCATCTATAATATCTATTTTATATATAAATAATCTATCTTTTCTCTTTTTTTGGTAACATTTAAAATATTCAAATCCAATAAATAAAAGAGTATGTGTGCCTATTATGCTTTGCAAAGAAGTAAAAGCAAAGTTATCTCGGTGATCCAATTCCTGTTATCTATTATTTTCAATGTTACCTTGAATCCTTAACTAAGTATAAATTCAATTGGGAGTCAATCAATTAGGAGGAGGAAGAAAAGAAGGAAGAAAAAAAGGAAGAAAGAGCAAGAAGAAGAGGAGGAGGCAAAGAAAAAGGAAGAGGAGGAAGACCAGAGTTGGGTGAGAAGATAGCAACAGAAACAGAGGGTGGATTTATTGAGTCCAAGGAAAGAAAAGAAACATTTCATGGGACACACAATCCTCTGTATTACAGTATTCATGATAAGCAACTAAAAAGATTGCCTGGAAGATGATCGCTGCTTACATGTCAATATCCACTATAGAGGACATAAAAGTAGAGAATTATACCTTGAATCATCCAGGAAAAAGAAACCTTAAATATTAAATCAACTTATACTTTTATATTGATCATGTCCATTCAAAGCAAGCATAGGATAGCTACATGGAAAATATGTTGGAAAATATAATTCAGGATTAACAAACAAAAGAAAAGCCTTATAGTCTGCCATGACTCCTTCCTTCATAAAAGTAATCAAAAGATCCAGAATATGATGATAACACAATAAAGTCATGTACAAAGATATATTAATTTTCCAATATTCTGAATTTCTGAATCCAAAACATCAAAACTGGCATCAAATTATAAGACAATCAGAAATGAGATAATTTGTCTACCTTTCTCTGCCTTCTTAAATCAAAAAATGCAAAACAGATAAGATAATGGTTATTTAATGTTATCAGGTTAGTTTTTTCCAGTGTGTGCAACAGGCTTGACCAATACAGTTACAGACCATCAGATCATGGATGTAGATTCTAGATGCTAATCTAGAGTCTAGACTGAGAGGGAACTTCAGAAGTCATCTAAGTCAAATTTCCCACACCATTTTTTTTTTTTTTTTTTTTTTTTTTTTACAGATGAAGAAACTGAACTCTAGTGACTGCCTCAGGTCACATTGACAGTAGCAAAGCTAGGATTTTCACTTAGGTCCTCTAACTTTAAGTCTGCTCTTCCAAGACCCATTCTTATTCATTCTTTTTTTATATACCACACTCTCAGCAACTTGACTGCAATTTATAGTTCAACGTATTTCCTTATGCACTGAGAAGTTAAGTAACTTGCTCATGCCCATGCTCCTGTAGGTAGTATTTTTCAAAAATACGTTTTGAATGTAGATCTCCCATACTCCAAAATTTACCCTCTTTCCACCTTGGAGCTTGACTCCTATAAAACAATTATTATCACATGGAAAACAAAAAAAAAATAATACCTAGAATAAGCAGAAGATATTTGGTCTTGCTAAGCACAGATATAGAAATCTAGAGCAACACTGGTTTAGAATGTGAGTTTATTTATAAAACCACATGGATATCTGAAGATAATGGGCACTGAGATCTCAAAGAAGAGTGATAAGCTATGAAAGTAAGGAATGTTTAGAACCAATAATCAGAGAATTAAAATCAAAGCACAGTTTTGTTTGTTTAGTTCATCAGCTAATTTCCTGTGTTTACTTTGATATGTCTTTCAGAGTCGCAGGAGATTTGTCTCAGGCAGGAAAGGCAGAATTCTTATTACCAGACTAAAGATCACTTGGGATACTTTGTAGGGGTGACTCACAAAAGAGGAGAGGATGAGTCAGGCAAAGGTCTATCTGACCTATCAGGACAAGATGTCTGGTGGGGTTGAGCCTAAGCACGCTATTTCTACATGAATGAAAGACAAAGGAAGTAAGTTTAAAGCTTTTTGTTTATTTCTGTTTTTGTTTTTATTTGGGTCTTCAAGAAGAGGACAGATTCAGTGGACAAGACAAACTTTAGATATGATTAATACCCAAAAGTCAGGGTGGGAATATCAGATAGAAAAGATGTGGTGCGTAGGATCAAAAGTCAATATGAAGGACCCAGTAAAGTGAAAGAGTCCTCTGTCACCTTTGTATATTGGAAAAACAAAACAAAACAAAACACTAAACTTGGAATTAGAAGATTCATGTTCACATCCTATATCTGCAACTTTGGGAACAAATCAGTTCCATTCTCCTGTCTTTAGTTCATTTCCTGAGAAATCAGTGGTATTGGATTGGAATCTAATAGCTACAATAAAACTTTATTTTAAAATGTAAATACTATTCTTAACTTCAGGGCTAAACAAAATAATCAAGCTACACCTCTTGGATACTACTGGGACAGAGCCTTCCTATAGGGCTTGTATTTCAAATCCGTGGGATACTTTTCATTTCTGTTTTCTTCCTCTAATGCTCAGCCCCATACTAGTAATGGAATTGGGACAAGATTCAAAAAGGAACGCCTTTGACTAGGTTATGACTGACATGGAGTAACTTAAGGTATACTACAACAACATATTTCTCTTTCTCTCCCAGGGTGTTGCTAATAAAGAAACTGAAGATGAGTTGAGTTTGGGGGAGAGGGTATGCAGAGGGAAATGAGGAATCTTTGGAAGGTTTCTGATTTTAATATACCAAGAGTACAATTTAACATTTATGGGCCATTTACTATCATTAATTAGCATAGATAACATATCATCCATCTGAGAAGTCATTGATAAAACTGAATGTCACTGTAATAATGGAAAAGTGCAATATGCTGATGGGTGCTCCATTAATACTGAATAGAGGGGTGTAATTTGGATATGATCATTCAGAATTGAGGATGCTATATTTAAAGGTCATGATTAGGATATAGCAACATTTGATTTTTGTTTTTTTTTTCTTTCTTCTTTCTTTGTTATTTTTCTCTCTATAGATTCATTCACCTTTGATGATCAGGATCATGGCCTCAATTATCACCTTTATGCAAATGATGCCAGATCTCTAACTCCCTTCCCCAACCCTAGTGTCTATTCCACTCTTGAGTCCTATATTTAAATGTGTCTGCTGGAAAAATGTCTTCACCTGCACTTTTCAGTGATTCAAAATTCAAACTCTCCTAGTCTGAATACATCAATCAGCAGGCATTTATTAAGAACCATGCTCCCTGTACTGTGCTTCTCCCTAAACCTGATACTCACATAATATTTTCTCAATATTTGTTTAGAAATCCAGTGTTCTTTTAGTTACTCAGCACTTAGTCCAGTGTTTGGCACAGTAACTAAAATATAGTAGGCACTTAATAAATGTCTATTGATTGATTGACTCAGATTTATAGCTTCTGTAATAAACTAATTTGTTTGACATTCTCAGCATTTGAGTCAAATTTCTCTACTCACTCTTTCTCCTCATTTCCATCCTATCCTCTCAGATCTAGTTTGCCTAAAATGTACCACTCTCCCTGCCCCCATTTCTGTTTCTTGGAGTGTCTCCAGAGCAGAGATTTTCTCATCTTGGTATCTGTGAATTTTTCTTAATATGCTGACAACTGTATCCAATATAATAGATTTCCTTTGCAATCCTGTGTGTAGGTATGTAATATGTACATATATGTGTATACATAATATATAACACACACATTATATATATATATATATATATATATATATATATATATATATATATATATATATATATATATATTTAAAAGAATGATTCTGAAAAGGGATCCAGAGGTTTCAGGATCACCAAAGAGATCCATGAGTAATGAGGTAACTAGGTTGTTACAGAATGTAGAACTCTGGGTTTGGAGTCAAGAAAATCTGACTTCAAATCTGGCCTCAGACATTTACTAGATGTGTGATTCTGGGCAAGTCATTCAACTTCTGCCTGTGTTATAATGTGAATCATTATAGTACTTATGTCTCTGAACATCCCTGAGATTTCCTGAGTCCTTTATAAATCTTAAAACCTTGTACAAATGCTAGCTACTATTATTGTGACACACAATATTCTAGAACTTCCTTCAGGGCCCAATGTAGGTGCCATCTCCTCTGTGGAATCTCCTTTGATTGCAGGAATATGAAATTGATCACTTTATCTTCTCATTTTTTCATAGCATTTTCCTGAACTCTGCATTTATTATCTCCAGTTCAAGTTATCTTTCTGCATATTGTTTTCCTCTATTAATTTGTAACTTTCTTTAGAGCAACATTATTATCAGTTATACCTCTCTATGTCTATAACCATCTTGCCTAGGACAGAATAATTTAGATATGAAGTTTCTGAGTTAAATATACTTGCTTCCAACCTATTCCAGAAAGTGATAGAATTCTGGAAGTACCGACACACACACACACACACACACGCACGCACAGAACGTGCACGCATACCTACACTTTTTCTTTTTTTTAAGTTTATATAAACTGTATTTAGAAATCTCAGGATCATTCACTTTCAAAATTAACCAAAGGTTATTTCTGTCTTAAAAATGATCTTTCAGGCATCTTGAAGCAATGCCTCCATGTTCACTAAGAGACTGAGAACAAGAATAAGTATAGAGTCAAAATGAAAGATTAGAAACAAGAGAAACAATAAACCTTTAATAGTGGCTTTCCTGTTGGGTTGCTGGGGCATCATAGAAAGGAATCACTCATAATTTGCCACACATGGCAACTTACCTAACAAAGAAAGATTGCAATACCTTAAGAAATTTCTCAAAAATGGCACCACCTGTTTTTTCCTCCTACTATGAGGTATGACTATAAATACTGTGGCATTTTAAAGAAAAATTAGACCTTTCATCTCCAAATATGAGCTATTCCTTTCAAAGCAGTCACCTTGGGAGCTTTATACTTACTTTTTCTTAAGGACCTTAGTGGCAGAAGGTCACTGAGGGTGACTTAGAGTTTTTAGAAACAGCTAAAGGTCATTTAGGAGAAGATTAGATAAATAAGGTGGATGTTCCCTTAATTAATTCGGGGAGGTTAAAATCAGTACCCACCTCCTCATTATGGGGATGGCCTACAACTTCCACCATTAAAACTAAAAGCCGACATTGGCATGATTGCATGTAGCCACATGGATATATCAGTTAAATTTATTAAATAAATTTATTCCATGTCTCCTGAAACATAAAATTTCTTGAACATTGGTCTCTTTTTAAATATTGTTTGCTTCCAGTTACGGCTTCTACCCCTGGCTAGTTCAGCATTAATCAAATTAAATCTTTCTGGGATTCATCTAAATGCTTATATAATGTAAAAATCGCTTTCCCAATAAAAGTGGTATGTTTGTGGGTGTGATAGAGAAAATATCTTTTTACTCTGCCTGGTCCCATAGTAGAAATTTGTGCCAGTTTAAATTTTCTGGTTCCTACTTTCCCCCTAGCTTTTAATAAATTCTCTTATCAAAGCAGAAAGTATTTGCACATCTTGTAGGATTTTACGACAGTAAATCTATCCCCGAGGTATTTCTGAATTAATTTTAATAGATTTTTTTTGTGTGGGGGAAAGAATCATCCTACATTTCAGCACACAGCATCAAGTGACAATGCTGCATACAGATATTTCTCATAATACCCTCTCCTGGTACTTCCCTCCAGCTGCTACGGTTCCTTGCTCTACAACAGTTCCTGCTGGGGAAAAGGTGTTGCTATAGCTTCAGGCTAACAGGAACTGCCAAGCTCGATTTTATGGCATTAAGTTTCCATCTATACAGACTCCAGAATAGAAGCAGCTCAATGGGACTACCCTTTTACTCTCTAGGGCTGATCATTTTTGCTCATCACCACAGAAACTTATCTATTTGCCTGATGGTCTTGGCACAAAGAAATGCACTGGGCAAGTTAAACTGTTCAGGAGCTAGCATAATTGAGTTGACGCTGGGTTGTGCCTTGTCTAGTTTCAGAAGGGACAAATACAAAAATGGGAGTCGATAATAATAATGATATTAAACCATCCTCCTTAATGAACCTTAAAATAGCAATGAATTTCTATCTTCTTTTTCTTCCTGGAAAATGTAGAAAAGAAAGTACTTAGAGTTTATTTCTCATTAGGAAACAGAAAACAAGGTATCATCTTTTCTTCATCCCTTTCCCTCATATCTCACATTTAATTAATTTCCAATTTTGATGACTAATTCTGCCTATAGAATAACTCCCTGCTTCATCCTCTCTCTAGTTTTTCACTGTCAACATCTTAGTTCAGGCTTTCATCGTCTTTCATTTGGACTATGACAATAGTCTCCTAACCAGTCTTCACATTTTCATTTATTACTCCTGTCAAGTTGTCAACAGCTATCTATTCCATTCTATACACTGAAAATAATCCCCCCCCACTTAAAGAATGATTGGTTTTTTTTAGGTGGAGGCCCTATGTAACACTTGATGCAAACTTTCTACTTTTCAAAAACTCTAATTGTTGAGAAATTTTTCTTTACTTCAAACCTCAATTTTTAGATGTTTTCTATCCTATCACTGTCCTTTCAAAAAAATTTTGCTTCAGATTGATTACATCAAAATAATCAGATTGATTATATATACATATAAAGGCATGCATGACTTCTGTGATTATATTCTGTGCTTCAGAATAATCAGTTTATCTCTAGTTATCAGTGTATGTGTTGTATTCCCCTAATGTAATACAAGCTTCCTGAGGACAAGGTTTATTTTATTTTTTTATCTTTTATTCTCTATAAGATAGCATGTTGATTTATACATAGTGATAACTACTAAATATTTGAAGTATTGAATTGACTTGCCAAATATGCTTTCTTAAAGCATTTGCCAAAATCTTATCAAATACAGTTGAATTTGCTCAAAACAATTCGTAGAACCTGGAGGTTTTCATTTATACATTTTCTTTATACAAAATTAAGATCATTATCAAATATGTGAATGTACCTTAGTATGTATCACTTTTAGACATTCTGTATAAATGACCACTACCCTCCCATTCACATGTCTAAGTCTTATTCTTTTAGGCCCATCCCAAATCATTTTCCTGTTATGAAGCTTTATTCTAAATCAAATGGATCCCTGACTTCTCTGAACTCATATTGCACTTATACTCAGTGGTTCATGTCTGGCACTTAATGTTTCCTGTATTCCTTATTTCCTTCATTTACTAGGACCAATTATTTAGCCATCATAGTAAGCCTATAGTAGATTTTCCACTTCTGCATGTAATAATGCACGTACTAACGATCATAATAGGAATCTACTAGTTAGAAAGCCTCACAGTGATATTCTATAAATGATGATTTAAACTTTCTCATCCTATAGAAGTATTTTAAGGGACTACATATTTGATGGAAACATCACATTTCAATAGCATTTAGCATTTTCAATTCAATAGTAATTGATTTTTCATCTCTATTTGGAAGCATTGAGCTTGAGAGAAATAGCTGCAATGCCATTAAACCAAAGCAGCATAGAAATCATATTGGAAAGCTTGGATAAAAATTAAAATGGACTGTCTGGAAAATTAGTAACTGCTTTGATTAGCAGAGTGTAACTTTGCTTTCATCTCTTCACTTTTTGGTTCTGATATATAGTTAGCTCGCTTTTGGATCAGGAGTTTTGAAAAGATAATGCTCTTAACATAACTTACCAACAGCCAAAGATGCACAATTGGAGAAAATATTTTCAAATTTGAAAATTCTTTGCCTATGTCAGGATTTTTCTGATCTCTTGAATTTAATTGACCTTGATCTGACCTCACCATGTTCTCTGGCTTAGATGAGAATCACAGGATGCCCTCTACCCATGTTTCTTCCCACTTGATTTTATACGAAAACAGTGGTGATTAGTTATTATCATCTTTGACTGGAACTAACGTCACAAAGATCATTCTTCCTATCTATTCCAGTCTAATACGTGGACTCAAGGAACATACTTACTCAGTAAGCACTTGTATATCAAATTAGATTTCTGATCTGTGGCTAGTATCTGGTATTCAGTTACTATACTGCTAATTCTAGAATAGTTAATCCCATTTATATGGATTCATAACCTGACCTACCCACTAATTCTTATTTCTTTGGGAACCTCAATTCTGTATCCTTCTGTGTTCCTCTAGACCATATAAAATCAAGAAAATTAAAGCATATATACTTAGCTCTTTCAAAAGATAAAGTGCTTCCATGTACAGTCTCTCTCTTAAATTTCACAATAACCTTCTGAAGGAATGAAAAATTTATCTAAATTTTGAAGAAAATAGAACTGACCTTCAATAAGAGACAATTTAAAAATTTGCAGATTTGAGAAAACTTTCAGAGAAAATTTAGAGAATCCTCCACTATAACAAGCTGCTGCAACAGGCTACTCTATTGATTATATGCAAAAACATCAAAGTAGGCAAGTCTGATCCTTGACATTTTCCTACTTCTCCTTTCAACTACCTTCCCTCCACACCACCATTCTAGGTTCTTCTCTGTGTCCTAAGGCTAGACCCAGGTACAAGGACATCTTTGGATTACAGATTTAGAATTCAAAAGGACTTAAGATGATATCTTTTAAATTTGTCTTACTTTGTAGATGAAAAATTGAGGCCCCAGGAAGCTAAATTACTGCCCCAGGTCACATAGGGAGTAATTGGAGAGCCATGTTTTGAACACCCATCTTTTGACTCCAAATCCATTCATCTTTCCATTTGACCATCCCATCTCCCACATCAGTCCAACTCTTCCTAGTTATCTTCCCATAATGAAAACTTACTTGTCTTTTTTCCATTCTCCTTTCAGCCCCCCATTATATTGGACAGCAACCAAAAAAGTGAAAAAGTTGAATTTTTTTAATTTTAAAAGTGTCTTTTAATAGTGAAAGTTCTGATCCTAAAATAGTCTCATGGTAAAGGCAGGTGACCATCCAAAACTTACAACAGAGTCATTTAAGTGTGCCACAGAAGCAATGCCTTATTTCACAATGTATCAGACTGAACCTGTTAGCCTGAAAGCATCAAAACATATAACAATTAAAAGATCAATATTATCTGGTTTCCAAGAGATAAATAGGTTATAGAAATGAGAAAAATATTATATATGAGGAATAGGTAAAGAATGCTTTGAATGCCAAGGAAAGGTTAGTGTATAGATTGATGTAAAACAGAAAAATAACATGAAATAATTCTCCAAACAGAGAGTAGAAAGCATCTAAGACTTTATTTGAACATTTAATAAATTTGTGATCAGGGTATGGCAATAACAGAATTCTGAATTTGAAGGTTGTCACAGAATTTCGAAATTGGAGGTCATCTCAGAGGTTAAAGATCATCTAATCCATCTTGTAACTGAAAGAGAATCCCATCTCCAATAGAATGAACAAGTCATCCTTATCACCTAACTGGTGCTTGAAGAATTCCATGGAAGGTGGGAAACCTACTCTACCTCTCAAGACTGGCCATTCCACTCTGGGATAGTTTACATTAGAAGGAATACTTTACTTAAATGAAGCCCAAGTTTGCTTCTTGTGCCTAATTCTGTCCCACAGGACACAACAGAACAAATTTATGCTTCCTTCTAAGTGACAAAATTCTAAATAATTGAAGGCAGCTACAACTGCATTCTTCCCCCATCTACCGTTCTACATGCTAGACAACTTCCATTCCTTCAATTAGTCCGCATATGGCCCTTTATCATCCTGATCACTGTTTTCTGGATGTCCTCCTTAGCAATAGAGATACTTAATTTTGGCTGTGATGCACAGATACTACTCTAGATATGATGTAGCCAGAGTAGAAGAAAAATAAAATTATCACCTCCGTAGCTCTGGACGCCTAAGCCTCCTCAAACTAGCAAGACTGTAATAGCTTTTATAGCTGGTATGTCATCCTTTAGACATATTGAGCTGAGATATCATCATAGATTTAGAAGTAGAAAGGAACTCGGAGTGTAACTATTTCATCCCAGGATATTTTGACTTGTACAAGTGATACCACAGTATTAGAGGAGTCTCTGACCTCTGTCTTTAGAGCTCATACCAGTGTACCATATTATCTACTCACAATAACTTAATTCTTCATATACTTTCTATAAAAACAATGGAGCAGACCATTAATGTCAAAAATTTTTTGAGGATGTGCTAAGAATATTTCAAACATTTGAATTCTTGGGAAAACCTTGCTAGAAGCAAGTCCTTATATAATGAATTATTGAGGAAAGGAAAATGGAATTATTCAAACCAGATTTATTTGAAGTACTGGTAGGAAGGATTCAGGGAGAAACTGAGACAAAGAAACAGAAAATGGTCACAGGGGCTTTAAGAAAATTCTATGGATGCAAACATAATTCCCTGGGCACCTATAGTGGCAGAAGACAAATGCCAGCAAAATATTAAGTGGATTCAACTCAGGACTGTGCAAAGAATTAATAGATCAATGGAAATGCTACAAAAAGTAGAAGTCAAGCTAGGTGAGAAGACAGGAGCAGATAAAGTGCAGGACACTGGATTAAGGAGTGGTGAAAATGTTATGGGGGCAAAAAGGTAAAAAATAAATGAATTCTTCATTAATATAATCCTCCAATGGGAGGTGAAGGTAACAGTATTTTCATAGATTAGGAGCAAAAGTATATTGCATATTCAGTCTCTGAAAGATTGTTTTAGGTTCAATCTTTACAAAAAGTTCTAGTATGATCAGATAATCAAAGGAAATGTTTCTTCTATTGGGGGAAAAGAAGCCATAGACTCAAAGATGCAAAAAAATAAAATGTTCAGTGTCAATATGGACACAACATTGGAAAAGAACATTCTTAGGCAATGTAAATATGTGTACAATATGTTCTCCACCCTGCAGGCTCTTATTTCATTAGGTTTATTTTATAGAGAATAGATAATTTTGTAATTAAAAGACAGCTTCCCACTACTACTTCAAGTAACTGAAATAGACCATTTTTTCCAACCCTGGTTACCTACCAAATGGAGTAAAAAAAAGAAATGTATTTATTTCCCAAATATATCATCTTCAGCAATAGCAATATCTGAGAGATGGAGTCAAGAGGCAGAATGAGAATCAGTTTTTTTTTTTTTTTGTTTGGGTTTGTTTTTTTTTTTTTTTGGTGCAGTTCAACCTATCTACCTCCTCCACAACAACCTAAAAACATAAGCTATACCAAATGCCACTCAGGAAACCTCATAGTCTGTTATTTTTCCAGCTGATGGTATCATAGAAAAACAAAGAAGTCTCTGGACACTGGGGGTGCTGATAGCCAGGACAGAGCAGTGCCAGCAGAAGTAGCTGAGCCTATAGCAATTAGAGCAGTGGGGAACATTTGAGTGCCCAGGGACCATAAGAAGCAGTGGAGATTAATGTTGAACACCAGGGCTGGAAGTATGAGGGCAGAAAGAGAACTCAAAAAACAAGCACTGGAAACACAAACAGGTGCCAGCTGGCAGCTCTGTTGCCCAGTATGCTATTTTCTGGGTCATAGTTACAGGAAGGAGATTAGCGCAGTTGGCTGCAAGAGATGTCCTAGTTGTGTACTAAAGCAGGAATAAGTGCCAAAATCTTAGCTGTATAGTTCTGAACCCAAAAGCAGAAAGTGTGGAGTAAAACTCAATTCTAAGCTATAGCTCTTCACATAAGTCTACAGTGGATTAACCAGAGTAAGAAACTTATACTAAAATGAATGAAACAGTTCAATTCCTCTAAGGCTGCGGAATTTCCCAGCAGGCTAATGAGTATATCAGCCATCTAATGAAATTCAACCTCACACAATCTAACAGAATTCTAGAACAGAAGCTTGCAGAGCTCAGGCCAGGCAAACAGTAAATGAATCTCTCCTCAGATCACACCAACTTAGAATCACTGAAAACTCACAGGTCCCCAAACTAAGCTGGGGACATAAAAGGATAGAAGGACAATAGAACAGGGCATAAGAGTATAGAAACTAATCAAGATGCCCTTAGAAGTCAGCAGAGCACAATGCCAACATAAAGTCCACAGTCAGAAAGTAAATTCAAAGAATGAAAAAATAAAAAGAACCTGATTAGGAAAGTTCAACACATAAACAAAAAAAAAAAAAAAGACTTGCATACATTTATAAGGAAAACTTCAAAGAAAGATGACGATTGGATACAAGACTGATACAAGTTTTTAAAAGAGTTAAAAACTAATTTAAAATGATTATTTAAAAATACAAGAATGGTAGAGGAAAAAGGAAAAATAAATGAGAACTATGTAAAAAAGTTAAGAAAAGAAAACTAACAGCTTGGTAAAAGAGGTAAAATGTTACTGAAGAAAAAAACTCCTTATAAAGCAGAAAGAGCAGGATCTTATGAAATGCGGACTTTAAATATGTTAGCTATAATTCTGTTTGAGGAAAAAAAATTAAACTTCAAAAAAAATCCTTAATATTTTTAAACTTATAATTTTTTCCCCAAATGACCATTAGTGGTGATCTTTTTGTTACTTATAACAACACAGAATTAAGCAATTAAGAAGTCAGTTACCAAATTTCTTTAGCAGGCATTAAGGGTATGATTACACTCATTAGAGCTTTTATCTCCTAATTCTGCTTTGCCAAAGGAAATTCATTCATTACTGAGACAAATTAGAGCAGGTGACCACTTTAGAACATATTGATAATGACAATGATGATAATGATGATAGTTCAAATAAAGACAGTAATCATATTGCTTTCCAATGATTTAACTAATATTATCCTAACAGAATATTCATGGAATAAACACAGATGTGTTTATTATCTTGACATGTTATCTTAACTAAAGTTATTTTTTAAGAGAAAAACAATATCTTCTGAAAGGCATTGTTATTGCTGGAGAGGAATGTAAAAATAATTGGAATTACACAACTTACAGCTCATTTTTCTAATAGAGATAATGGAAAATGGGATACTGCATTTTGAGCATTTTTGGAATAAATATTGCTATGTTATGGACCTCGAAAACTCATAAATGTTAATGTTGTCATTTGGAAATAGCCACCCCAATATTGTTTGGGGAATGAAATATCTGACATGGGGATGTCAAAGGTAACAAAACAATTGTCTTTCCCCTAAGCAACATAACTAAAAACAGCACACAAGGAGAGTTGTTGTTTGCATAAGACACCAGCTAGCTTGTTACCAAAGAATAAATAAATTGGAATGAGATAAGCTATTCACTGGAGCGAAATAAACACAATGCAATTAAATTTGATGTAATCTAAAAGATTTGAATGTGGTTATTGACATTGGCTAGTGCCAGCACAAAAATAGCATTTCAAGGAGATGCTGTTAGAGAAAACAGACTATGAAACTCTGAAATATTTCATAATCACTCAAAAATATGTTCTCTAGCTACTGCTGGCGATTAGAGTAACATGATTGCATAGTCAGGAACAGTTAAAAAGTGACTCTAAACTAAACTATTATTTAGAAACTTTACAGATAATTCACATTTATCTTATCTATGAGATTCGGTTTCCTCGTCTGTTAGATGAGTAGGCTCGACTAGATGACACTGAAATCCCTTCCAGACTTAGGTAATCTTGTTATGTCAAACATTATTAAAATTATAAAAATCACAAAACAGCTATGAATACCCATTAAAGGAAAGAAATTTGAATTTGGAAAGCAATCAACTACTTATGACACTCTGATTTAACTTTGTTGTTTACAAAGGTTTTAATTCGAGATGAAAGTGGATAAGGTTATCACTACTAATCAGTATTCTTTAATAATATCCATATATTTGCTAGCCTCTTTACACAGAATATAAGTTAAGAAAAAGTGCAAAATATTTAAACGTAGGAAAATATGCATCCAAATAACCATTGATTATTAAGAAGCGCGCTACCTAATTTAGTTGTGGTACCGAACAAATCACAAGAACTTTAATTCTTTGTTTCTTCATCTGTAATGTTGAGATAATTGAATTACCTGTCTTATAGTATTGCTGTGAAGACAGTATTTTTATAGCTCTCCAGGTTTATACCAATACAAGTTGATATCATAATCACCAGCTCTAGTTATCATAGCCATCACTAATGTAGTCATCATTTAAGCAATCTATTAAATTCCAACTTCAGTCCTTTACCATGATGTAACCAGGGCTTTACTGTGTCCAGATTACCTAAGATGGAGGTGGAACAAGGTAATATCCTGATGGTAGGACAAAACATTGTGTTTATCTCTACCACAAAAGTGGGAGTAGTTTTTTCCCGTTGGATACAGAGCCAGCCAAACTGGGACAACCTCTCTCTTTCTGGTAGCATGTATGTGATGAAGGTCCTGATCACTAACAACATGCATGTGAAGCACTAAGTTGTAAGAGGGAAAAGGACCATCTCCTTCACACCTTTTAAGTTCTGTAGAGATAAGGATCTGTCTTTCAGTTTAGTCTGTTTCTTTTTCGGTTCTAGATACAGGTAGTAGAGTACTAAGATCCAGGAGCTTGAACCATGGTAACCTTGGAATCAGAATCCCATGATAGATATTGTAGACAATTCAGCAGAAAAACCTCAAGAGACTATAGTGGCAGGACAAAACCAAGGGGAACTTTGGACTTTATACTTGGTGGGACTATGTTGTTTAAGAAATGAGCTAAGCTGTGTACACAATTCCTTTCCTTTTGTGGCTAAAGTCAATGCCCCAAAGACTAAATATTCTCTAACTCACTTAAAGGTACCATAAAAACCCTGAGTAAATGGTGAAATTTAATTTACATGGTCTTCAGACCATGGGAACAAGGGGACTCACTGTTACAATGACAAAATCCAACTCAGATCCTTTATTATAACAGCTAGATTACACGGTGAATTGAGTGCTGGACTTGGTGTCAGAAACACCTGAATTCAGATGAACCTTCAGATATTTATTAAGGAATATTCTTGGGCTTTGAGCCACTATCTCCCTCACATTACTTATTTACAAAACGGGGATAATAATGGTACCCATCTCCCAGGTTACTTGTGAGATAAATGTGATGAGATTTGAAAAATTATTTATAAATCTTAAAGTGAATGCAATTAGTTACTAATATTAATTTGCTTCTGTTCAGTTGTTTCAGTTGTGTTTGACTCTTCATAGCCTCATTTTGGGGTTTTCTTGTCACAGATACTGGAGTGGTTTGTCATTTCCTTTTGCAGCTCCTTTTACAGATGAAGAAACTGAAGCAAATAGGGTTAAGTGACTTGCACATGATCACTGAGGCCAGTTCATCTCAAGTCTTCCTGACTCCAGATCCAGTGCTATATCCACAAGGCCACCTAGTTGCCCTACTATCATTAATTATAATAATTAATTAATTTTGAGCTCTAGAATATTATGCCACTGGAGCATAACTCTACTTTCAAATTTGAAAGACTTAGACATGAGGCCAGTAATGTGTATCTCCTATACATCTTATCTCAAATGAACAGTCTAGACAAAGTTTGAAAGGTTTATCACTTGAGAATTGAACACTAATTTATACACATTTTAGGCACAACCACCATGATAACCACTGGTGAAAGGAGGCATTAAGGAGCTGGAATGGAATCGATGCCATTAGTGGGAATACCTACTCCAGCGAATTCATACATCTTTTAAGTAGAATCATTATTATTGTTATTGATGATGATGATTTGTGGTACCTACTCTTTTACTTTTCCCTTCTGTTTTCCTGCTTGCCTACCTTTGTACCATTCCATGATATGATAGAATCCTCCCATTCTAGTTTTCTTACATCTTAACAACCACCACTACCATTAACACCACCATGCATTGCAATTCAGTGACGTTGGCTTCCGTACTGTTGCTCAAAAAAGACATCCCATCTCCCTACTCTGGAATTTTCCTTGATTGTCTCCCATGCTTGGAATGCTCTACACCCTCATCTCTGTTTATTGGCTCTCTTTGACTCTTTCAAGTCTCAACTAAATTACCAATTTTTATAGGAAACCTTTCCCAAACCCCCTTAATTTTAGTGCCTCCTTTCTGATTATCATTTCAAATTTATCTGGTTATCATTTCTAATATATATATATATATATATATATATATGTATATAGCTTGTGTGTGTATATAAATTGTCTGTTACCTTCCTTGACATTCTAAGTACCTTGATCAATTTTTTGTATAACTAACAGTAGCAACCAGTAGAAATGGAAACTGGTTACTTTGTGTCCATTAGTAGCAAAAAAAAGATTAAAAAATTAAGGAGAAACTAAATTATGGTGATGATTTTTAATTAGTGTTGTTTTATTCTTTCCTATGAGTATATCCAATGAGATAAATCCATAAAAGAGGTCAAAAAAGTTGGTATGGCAGTTGTTGGAGGAATAGATAACGTTCATCTTCATGCATTAGGGAGGTGATGGCATGTGGTTAAGGAGGCATATTGACAATTCTTACCATGTTCCAGATTGACTGCATGGCAGAAGTCTTTCTTAAGGAATGTGTTGATCATTCTGAATGGACATGAGTGAGTGAAACTTTAGGCATAATAAGACATCTGTAGAAGAATGTAGAAAGAAGTTGAAGGGGTCATGAAGAGAAATTTTCTGCATTAAAGAAAGAGTAATGAGATTTAGCATACTCGTGGAATTCAGTTCAATCAGTATTTATCAAGTGCTACTATGTGTACTGGACAACAGAATGACAATCAAGTCCATGACTAATTTAAACTTCATTTAGAAGAAAATTTTGCTACTATTTAATCATTCTACATTTTCTGTGAGGTTCTAATCTCTTATATCACATGTTAATATGTGTAAAATATTTTCCCCAAAATACATACTAAATCAGATGTAGGCAATTTAAAATAATTCAATTTTATAAGTATAAGACACTGGGGGAGGAGACCAATTTAAGGAGTTCTCTAATAATTGTGATGAAATTAGAGGGTATAGACAATTGGTTAGAAGAAACCAAGGGGACAATTCCCACTGATGCCTTGTTGATAGGATTTAGGGAAGTCTGGATAGTTGACTAAATGAGAATCCTCCCCTGGCCTTCCCCACCATTATATAAAACATCTCTCTCTCTCTCTCTCTCCCCCAACTTCCTTTCCAATTATAGAAGAGATTTCAAAGTAGCACTGAAATATGTACTTATGGTGAGAGGGGTTCAAAGGGAGGGATTGTGCCTGTGTACCATTAGCTCCCCACTCCCCACTCAACCCTTAATGGTGTGATTACTTGCAAAATCATTTAGTGAGCTACTCCTTTTGCTAATAGAATTCCTAGACCTTGGGTTCTAAATATTTCTGCTTCTCTGTTTCCTTTTTTTGAGCACTTGTTAGAAACCAGAGACATGATAACAAATGGAATTTGTCATCTAAAGATGTAATAATATAATTATTTTAAAAGCTAAATTGTATTTTTAAAAAATGAACAATTATTTTATTCCCCCACTGAGAAAATTATTAAAGGAACACATAGCTTAAACATACATGAACATATCCACTTAGCCTCACTTCCATGAATCCTGAAATTAGATTATCTAGAGAGAGAAAAAAGAAGCACTCTCCTGATTGAGGGTGCCCCTGGGAGAAAGAAGAGGAAAGGCCACAGAACTCCCATCCATTGTCGTATTTGAAAATCAAAGCTAATGATTTACTTTGATAGTATGGGTGTGTTATAAAGGGGATTATTTATTTGTCAATTCAAGAAATTTATTTCTCTTTTGAGTGAAACTCATGGTTTATATTTTTTTAAACTATAGGCCTTTGAGGAACTTTTTATGATTCTGTTACATCTTGGGGGAACAGTTTATGACTCTGGTATAAGTCTTGGGGGAATAGTATATGAGTCTTTGAGAAACAAAAATGCATCAGAATGTCAAAGGGTTGTCCCCTATGTTGAGTTCCTTTCTTGTAGGAACTTATGAGATATTTGAATGTTTTATGTTTCAGTATCTAGTCAGAGACTTCTCTAAGTTCTTTAGATCTTATGAACTTTCTGTGGGGTAAAACAAAATCTATTATATCAGAAATGTATTAGGTAATGAGTATTAATGGGATCTAGAAACACTATTATCTACATTTGGGGAAATGTGGAGATTAGTTTTATACACACACACACATATAGTGTGTGTATATATATATATATATGTGTGTGTGTGTGTGTGTGTGTGTGTGTATGTGTGTGTGTGTGTATTGAGAAGCCCTAAGCAACATATATATATATATATATATATATATATAGTTATAGATATAGATATATAAGAAATCATTTCCAGTGAAAAATAAACATTTTTTCTCCTAGGTTTAGAATCTTTCCTTCTCTAGGAGTTCAAGTAACTACTTCAATTCTTCTTTTCTACTTTTTACAAATATGTCTTCTTTTGGAAAAAGTGTACTTCAATTAAATATTTCAATAATGAAGCTAGGAAACTGAATTTTTCTTTCTCCTTTCTGTTTTTTTTTAAAGTTTTAAAAAATAATCTCTTTTAAATTAAAAAAAAATTTCTCCAGAGAGCCACTAAATCAAATGTTTTGATCAAAATAATTCTATAAATTAAATTCAGCATTTATTTAGTATCTATTACATACACTTATTTAGTACCAACCACACACAAAGCATCATCCTAGGTAGTAGGACATCCATCTAGTCTGCCATTGTTGAGTTCAGAACAAATAGCTAGTTGGACTTTGTTTTCCATCTGCCAGAACTTAGAAATGAGTAGTCATGAAGTGGAGCAGGGAGGCTAACAAAATGAATGATGTATAGATCACTCATAAATATGTATTAAACAGCTTTAATGTGCAAGGAGAGCATAGTTTGAGATCAGTAAGTGATTTAAGGAGTAGAAGACACTGATTGTACTCTCATTGAAAGAGATGAAAATATATGCATGTGAAGATGAATTATTATTATTACATAAGACCATATGAGCAATAGAGAAAAATACCCTATCGTACTCTGTGATCTTTGCTAAGGTTTAGAAAGGTGATTGTGATATCTGCTACTTAATGTGCATCATAAACTGATGCAATTAAGAAGGTAATGTCTTTTAAGGGTTTGGTGACCGTGGGAGATTTATCCCCTTTAAAAATCAAATGTTCATAGTAGCTCTCCTCATTTATTAATAATTAAGAGGAACTCAATTCAGAGTTGCTGCACATTAGTGAAATTCAATTATATATCTCATAAGAGAGTCGTGTAAGTTAATTTTCTGATATACTTATATAAATGCAGTTTTGTACATGTGTATTTTTGTTGATAGATGATTAATCTCAGTAAGGCTATTATTTAGTCACTTTGAAGTACAATTCCTTCCAATTAAAAGACTCATCTTGGATGAATTAATGCTGGGTCTTTGTTTATTCCATTCTCTATTTTGAGAATGTTTTCAAACTCTATCTCTTTCTTTCTTTTGAAACTTAACCCATCCTAGATAATATATTATCTTCTCCATGAAACTTTCCTTGATCTCTCAGAACTGATTCCGACATCTAATTTAATATCCTTTGCTTCTTTTTTAGTTTTGTCTCATCCCCTAACTATAGCTTAATTGTTATATATTCATTATAAAATTGTATTATATTTTTATTTCTGTTTGTTTCCTCCCACCGGGATGCGGACAGAGAACGTCATAACGTTGCTGTATGTCACTCGGTGTCTGAAATGGTAACCTATCTATTGATTAGTCGTTCAATGAATGAATGCTAGTCAATATTTGCTCTTTGTTCTTTATATTTAAATTAACTTAATTCAATTAATTTCAATTCCCTTCAAATAAAAATTCAATAAATTAATAGCAAACAGATAACTTTTGGAATTAAAAAACATTTGACTATTATTCTGACCATTTGCTTATAGGTATTCCCTTTGACTAAATATAATTTTAAAGACACATGTATTTATTCAGCCTTTGGGTGACAAAAGCTGTATTTGTCAATATTTAAAGTATGTTAAAAGTGAAAACTAAGTGGCCCATTTGACGTTTTCAAATACTCTATTTTAACTTAAGAGGTTAGAATGGGAAGAGAATGTATTTTAATCTTATTTTTATTGATACCATTATTTTCCTTCCTGCTCCCCATCCTCATAGCCTTCCCTTGTGACAAAGGTTAAAAATAAAAGAGCAAAAGAAAAAAAGCAGTTCATCAAAAGTAACATATTAATAGTGCCAGTCAGTATTTAAATCCTTAGTCCTCTAATCTCCTCAAAATGTGTTTAGGGGTTGGGGTAGGGGCAATTATGTTTTCTCAACCAGGGCCAAGTTTGCTCATTATAATTTGTCATATTTTTTGAGCAACTCACTAGATAAAGTACAAAATTAAACAGAAGTACATCATATCACTGAACTTAAACAACATTGATTTGTATGTGTATATTATTTAAAGGTATTATTTGGATTGAATATGAAAAAGACCTCATATGATAAGGTCAAAGGAAAGGGAATTCATCTTGTACTTTGTCATATCAGATTTACTTTTTCTTTCAGGTTTCAATGTGGAATGTACTGATAGACACTGATGTAATGAAATGTTTTTCAATATACAATTATTAATTACTGTTTTGTGTCTCCACATACTGAACACAATACATTTTTCACCTACCTAAGCCTACTCAAAAAATGTTTTAATCTCTATTCCCAATTTAAACTGAAATTCATGTAATTGGCAATATTTTTTCATTTCAACTATCATTGAAAATCATAAAGAAATTTATCTTAATGAGCAACTAGTATATCCTTATTAAAAAAAGTGAAGTAAATTGCACAATGCATGGGGTTTGAGGATAATAATAAATCACTGCAAGCAAAGTAAATACTGACTTCTCTGGAATGAAATAAAATGAAAAATACAAATCACATGAAAGAAGCCAGATATTTTATTTGTTTTTTGTTTAGATTTTATATTACATTATAAGCACAGGATAAATACGATAAACCTAATGCCAAGAGGCTTAGGAGGGAGGCAAGAATATCTATGACCTTTGTGATTTAAACAGAATGATTCTTTCTCTCTCTGTGTGACTGTGTAATTATGTGTACATGCTTACTAATAAACTATATTTCTCTGGAATATGCTACAGTATACAAAATCATAATATCAAAAATAAAAGTAACCTCAAAAATTATTTTCATTTTAGTACAGAAGACAGGTAAAGTGAGCCTACATGATCATTTGAAAAATTCAAAATAGTTGTCTCGAGTCACTTTTTTCATACAGAGAATGATAAATGTGTGAAAAAGGCTGTCAGTAAAAATTGCTGAGGCAACAACACTGGGGTCATATGAGAAAAATGAGATGCCACCCAGTGGAAAGCAAAGTACTAAGAATGGATGGAGTTGGATTGTAAGAATTGCCTCTATCATACCCCAAAGACTTTTTATGTTCTCTTCTTGTCTTTCTAGAAATCATATAATTGAGAAAAATTCCCCTCAGTTTTATAGCCTTATCTTGGTAGAGTCAGAGCTCCTTGATCGTCATCCTGAATTCACATTTATATAGTAAATGTGCTCTACATGTTCCCTGCTCTTCCTCACAGCACTTTGTCATGTCTTTCATGACTCGTGTTGATAAGTTGCTTGTCAGTTGAGTTCTCTGAAGGACCCAATGCTACCTTTAAGTCCCACTGAAATATTGCACAGTTCAAATGAAGACTAGATGAGGTTCCAGTAGGGGAGATTTTTGCTAAAGGGCAACTCAGAAACACTTTTCATATTTGTCATTTTAAACGTTAAAATATCTTTTGATTTTGAAATTATCAATCGCTTTTAATGCATAACTTATGATTTCTGGTTCAATGTTAAAAGATTTAGATTGGCGCATAAGCTAGCATTAAAGTAATTATGAATTATCCTGAAGATAGGATAGAAATGCTATCTCCTATGACAGTATAAGATTAGTAGGGATGAGAAGGAAAGTTGTGTGATACATTGCCTGGAATATATTAAATGTAAGCAGTGTTGGTTGATTGATTTGTAGACATCATTTTTCATGTTTATAGAAGTGCCATTAAATTTAAAATAGTCATGTACTGTTTCTTATCTCTACATGTTGCTTTTGCAATTTATAGTTAAAAGGGACATTGCCAGAGAGTTTCATCAGAAGTATTGTTATTTTCTCATATCTAGCTTCTTCTCTTTGAATGGAAATTACATATTCAGAACACTGATTTCACAGAAATGCCCTTTTCTTTCTCCCAGTTCACTCAGTGAATTGCCCTCATCCCTACGGTTCTATTGTAAACCATCAGTAATAATAAAGCTGCACTTTGGCCAGAATTTCGCTATCAGTGCCAGAAGTATTTTCTCAGGAAACCTGGAAAAGCCAGGAATGTCTTGATAATGTGATGGTTCAATTGGTTCAACCTTATTTTTCAGATGGGCAAGAAAATAAAGCTAACCTCTAAAATGATTAATTTGGTTGCAGCACATTTGAATATCATTGGGTCAGGATGTCTATGAACAGGGTTGAGTGTGCAGAATCAAATTGAAGCAATAGATTGCACCAGAATGGTAGAAATAACAAGAGCCGTAGAGATAGCTTCTTTGGGCCTGGATTTTCCTTCATTAATAAAATGAAGGAGTTGGCCAAGGTTAAGTGACTCTTGAGATTATAGGGGTAATTTGCAGCGTTAGGAATGAATTTAGGTTCCTCCGTCCAATAGTTCCCCCCTCAACACACCATAATGTTGGATTAACTGAGGTATTTTTGATTAATTATTGCTTTTCACTGTACTCTTTAAAACTATAATAGGAACACATTACTTCTCACCTGAGTTATCCTTCCTCACCTTCTGGACAGTCTTACTATTCTTATTTAAGGAGAATTTTCATTTGTAAAAATGACATATTGCCTCAGATGAGGCTTAATGATTAGATGAGTGTTCTGACCTCTCGTCTACTTCAGGATAGAACCTTGGTCTTGTGTTCATTTTATCAATACCTACTTAAATTCTTGTCCATTCTCAATATTCCTCTTTGTCCTCCTAAGAAGAAGAGGAAACATCTAAAAGCCAAAAGCTACTCTGACCACACCTTTTATGCCTTCCATTGTCTCCTGGGTGTGCAATGTTCCCTGAGGGAAGATGAACTGAGAATCTGCCATCCGGCCCTTTCCTCTGTGCCATCCCAATACAACTTTGACCTGCTTGCTGCCAGCCTGATCTCCCAAGTGAATGTGAAGAACATCTCAGATAAAGAAAAATTTCTTACCTTTTGATCTCAAGCCTTCTTTCTCCTCCTACTCGTATCCCTTGAGGAAAAATGAGAGGAAAGATGGTGAAGAACAGGGCACTTTTCTCCTGATATTAATCCTGAACTTCATTCTCCTACTCTGCCATTTTCTTGGTAGCTATTGGCTCCATGCTTCCAAGTCACTCCCCTTCCTTCATCAATGACTTTGGTACATGGCTGACAATATTTCTCTTCTCTCCATATCCTACTTCATACTGGGAGACATACATGCTGACTCTACCTCAAACACCATAACTACTCAGTTCCTCACCCTATTAATTCCCTGTGAGTTACTTATCTCTCATATCTCAGTCATACACAAAGATGGTCATGCCCTTGATCTTGTCATCACCTACAAATATAACACCTCCATGTTCAAGAATTCTGAAATCCCATCATCTGACCCCAACTTATTGGCTTTTCACCTGTCTGCCTTTCCTTAGAAAACCCTGCTCTTGGTCCACACCATGACCTCCAATTCCTTGACTCTTCAATTTCTTCCCAAGCCATCTTGATCCCTTTGTGAACCAATTACACTCTATACTGTCTTGCTTTCTTGAATTCCTATTTCCATTATGATATCACCAATACCCAGTCAATCCTTAGTCACTCCGACCATTCACTACCTTTACTCCATATACATGCTGCTAAATAGAGGTGGATTTTACAGAAAAACATTGACTCGTGTTCCTGCTATCATCCCAGATCTTTTTCCTATTTTAGATAAACTCCTTGAAAAGATTATACAGTAGATGACTCTATTTTCTCCTTCATCTTAACTCTTTAGAATATAGTTTCTGGTCTTATCATTCCACCAAAACTACTTTCTCTAAGGTTATCAGCGATCTCTTTGTTGCCAAAACCTATGGCCTTTTCACACTCAATCCCTATTCTCATTGACCTCTCTGCAACCTTTTCTACTCTTTAACACTCTCTCCTCTTTTATACTCTTTTCACTTTTCATTTTCAGGATACCAGTTCTCCTCATACCTATTTGACTTCTCCTTGATTCCTTTTCTGAAACCCCATCCTGATCATACCTTATAATATAGATATTTCTTAGGATGATGTCCGATTCTTCTCTTCTCCCTCTATACTACTTACCTTGGTAATCTCATCAGCTCCTAAAGATGTAATAACGCTCTCTATATTGCTGTTTCTTAAATCTACTTATGCTGCCCCAACCTCTCTTCTGACATCTATTTTACATCTCCAACTGCCTTTCAAATTTCTCAAATTGAATGCCCCGTAGATGTCTTAAATTAAATATGTCCAAAACTGAACTCATTGTCTTCCTTACCTTCACTATCTCCTTTGCCCCCAGCTTTCCTTTACTGAAGATAGAGTGAGTGGTATGTCCAGGGAGAACTAGCATTTCTGGTGTGATGGCTTGCCAAGTCCTTTACATGGCTGCTTATCCATCTTTGAAGTTCACCTTTCATCTAACTCTCACCTGTGGCTTCAAGAAGTTATAGAATATGCATTGGCCTCACCCAAGTAAAACCATCTTATCAGTGGGTTAAACCAGACTGAGTGTAATCAACAGGTCTCATATCCATTGGTGAGTTAGGAGAATGTCTACTCCAAACATGTGAAGACTTCTCCTAGCAAAATGGGAGCATGAGAAGTATTTGTTTTAATGGTCATGAAGATGGCTGTGGAGATTAAAGCTTGGGCAGACATCAAAGATGCCAAAGTCATCTGCTACATACTGGGCTATTACCAGTCATCTGAACTTTTGTCTTGGCCCTTGATTTTGATGACTCTCAAAGAGAGAGTGAGGCTGATAACTTTGTGCAACTCTACCTTGATAGATCTAATTCACTTGCAAGTCAAGATATCACTCCATGATGTTGTGGTTCCTCTTTGAAAATAAAGAAAAAATAATAAAAACAGATGACAGCATCATGTTTCTAGTGGCTCTGGCTCACAACCTAGGGGTTATCCTTTATTCCTCAGTATCTCTTACCCCCTATATATAGCAATATGTTGCCAATGCCTCTTGATTTAATCTTTGCCACATCTCTTAAATACTCTCCCTTTTCCCTTAACACTGCCTTTAGTCTAGTGCAGGCCCTCATCGTCTTATACCTGAACTATTGTGATAGCCTGTGGGTGGTTCTCTCTAACTCAAGTCTCTCCCCATTCCAATTCATACTCCAATCAGCTACCAAGTGAAGCTGAAGTCTGGCCGCGTCACCTCCCTAATAAATAAACATCAGTGGCTTCCTACTGTCTTTAATATTAAATACATTTTCTTCCTATTTAAAGCCCTTTTTAACCTAGCTCTGCCCTACCTGTCTAGCTTTCTTCTACCTTATTCTCCAAAATCTACTCTTTGATCCAATGACACTAGTCTCCTTGCATTTCCATGAACAAGGCATTTCATTTCTTAGCTTAGGGCATTTCCTCTGGCTATCATGCATGAAATACTATTACTCCCCAATTCTGCCTACCAACTTCCCTAGTTTCTTTAAGTAACAATAAAAACCCTGACATATCATGTGTGCTTACTAAATGTCTGTTGATTTTATCCATTTAGGAACAGTTGATTAGCCTCTTGCTTTGCTTGTTTGTTTCTATCATTTACTCCTCATTGATCCCCTAATATTAGGGCAACTAACTTCAACCAAATGATCACCTAAGCCAGATATGTACTAATGCTGGTTTGAACTGGTTTTCGAAGGCTGATTGTTAAATTTTCAGTTTGAGCATATACATATCAGAAATCACCAAATGCTACAAAGTAGAGCTTAATTATTTATTTTGTTGATTGTCTAGAATTAAGAAAGTGATGGATAAAATTCTAATAATATAGATTATTTTTTTCCCAGAAAGCTGGTTATTAAGTATTTACTAGCACACCACTGAATTAATCAGAAACCACTCTGTGTATACATGTTTGTGCATGCACACACACAGACAAACACACACAATCAGCTTGTAAGCACAGAATGGTGAGGAAAACATTTTTTTTGTGAATTCCTATTACCGGACAAAACAAAACAATATGGAGAAACAAAATGGAAAATTGAATATGTATAAAAGAAACAGGGGCACATAGAGAAAGGCTAAAACAGAAAGTGAGACAGACACAAAGATAAAGACAGAGAGACAGGGACAAAAAGAGAAAAGAGACACAAAGATAAAGACAGAGACAGTAATACAGAGAAAAAGGAAGAGGCAGTAAAATAGAAACAGATCAAAATCCAGAAGGGGAAGAAGAGCAGGGGGAGAGAGAGAAAAAAAAAGAAAGAAAGTGGGGAGGGAGAGGGAGGAGAGGAATAATGAGAGAGAGAAAGAGGGAGGTTGTTAGGGAAAAGTTATAGTGGTGGGAACAGAGAGAAGTTCACAAAATAGACAGAAAGATATAGAAATAGTGTGGCTGAAACCAGATAACCTTTAGAGAATAACAGTAAGAAATGTTGTCTATCATTAATGAGAGGAAAATTAAAAAAAAAAAAAAAACAGAGAGAGAGTCAGAGGCAGCTAATGAGGCATATTCCCGATTATCAACTCCTTGTATCCTCCAAGAAGAGTACATTTCCAGCCATAATTTTCAACTGCTTACCTATCTACCACAGGACAATATTTCCAAAGTTTCTGTGTTCATTCTGCCCTTTTTTCTGTATCTACTTCAACTCCTATTCTTTTAATCTAGTCACTTGCTCAGAATTCCTCTTCAACTTCACCAGAACAATTAGGCCTAAGTAATTTCACTAAGATTTTTTTCTTTCTCTCTTTCTAATGGGTTCATGGGTTTCCTGTTTTCCTATTGATAGTACTACATTTCTTTTTTTTTAAATCAGACACTCAGGATCTAATGTTAATTTGAAACTCTAGACCCCATAAACTTCCATTTGTTTATTTAAAGTTTTATTTTCTTGATCTATCTTCCATTGCCTTCCACTCCATTCACTTTGGCCTGTATTGTGTTCCTGTGCACATTCTCCACAATGTTCTTTGATATGAATCAACATCATCCCTTCCTCCAGAAGGAGGGATGGTACTTAATACCTTTAAATACCTTCAATACAAGGCAGATGCTGTTGGTGAGGGTCATGCTTTTCTGAGGGTACTGAGGCAAACAAGTGATGTTAGGGGTTATGTAGTGCCTTCGAAGAGGTAATTTACCAAATGGCACAGTTATGAATGGACCTCTACTTCCGGATTAGTTTTAAGGTTTATAATTAAAAACCGTCTAGTATTTAATCTAATTGAAAAGTGATTTCCTTTGCAATCCATCCAAACTCTTGTTTGTCTGTCATGTCTCTTGAGTACTTAACAAGGATAGAGTACTATCAAAATCGAAATGAAAACTTCACAGAAGTATAGAAATTACTGTACCTTCAGTCCTCATATTTCACTGAGAAGGCAATACACTATAATGGGTAGAGAACCTGCCTTGGAATGAGCAAAGTCACTGTACAAATCCTACCATAGATCTCTCATTGCTTTGTGGCCATGAGGGAGTTATTTAAACTCTTATTACCCCAGTACGGTTCTATACACTTAGAAATCAGAAACCAAATGCTGATTTAACTTGGCAAAGGAAAATTCCTAAAAAAGGAATAATTTCCAAACCTATGCTGAAAAAATCACAACACTTCCTCCTCTCACATAGGAATTTTAAAAGTCTGTCCAAGCTCATGGAATACATCAGCCAATTAAATAAAAATCTACAGTTTTTCATATACAATTAAGAATATTTCCAAAATACTAGTTTTGTCCTCCTAGATTTTAAAATATATACATCATTTCAACTGTGTGGCTGCACAAGAGTGAAATGTGCCTTAACTGAACTGGAATCACTGTTATGTTCTGATTTATGTTACTTCTATCCCACAAAACCCCATTCATCTGACCTTGTTTCAATAAATCTTTGATCTATGAATGTAGGTTCTCCCTCCCACCAAGTAGATGACATAGAATCTGTGTGAATCCTTTTGATTTCCTACAATAAATCTTTCATGGTAGATCCTCTTAACACATTGCTCTAGATTTTGTGATAATATGAGGATATTAATCTTTGGTCATTCCTTGCTTTTGCTATGTGATTTACCTAACTTCCTTTAAGTCTCTCTGACAACTTCTATTACACTACTTCTCTTATACAATTCTTTATTGGTAATGTGCTGCACATTCTTTATAATTCACCATGGCCCTTTATATTTTCATTTGTATGACTCTCACCTTTAAGTTTTTGAAGACTAGTGTTTTGTGACACTATTATGCAATATTATCAGAAGTATTTTATTATTAAACAAACAAATGAAAAAGATAGGGCCTTGATTCAAAGAGAAGTTTGTAGTCCCCAAGAACACTTTGAAATTTCCCAAAAGCAATCTAGTCTACTATCTTTTTCTTCTTTATATTCTGGGCCCAGCACAGAAAATACTCATCTATTAAAGCATGAGAGAATTAATATTCCTTTGAAGTTTTCAAGTTTGGCATGGTACCTTTCTATTCTATTAATTTTTTAGTTAACTATGATGGAGTAGCAACCCCTAAAGTACTGAATTAATATTTTTCTTGCCAGACTGCATTGTCAATGAGAGTTTATTTCCCATTAATGAATATTTTGGTAGGAATAGGTAGTTACGATTTTATAATATGAACTACTATGCTATCTCCCCAAATAATGGAATGTTTCACATAAGAAATTCCAAAATTCTCTTAATAACTCATTGCATAAATCACGAGGAGCTATGATTACCTTTTTATATTTTAGCACACAAGTAAATATTTTGTTTTATAGATAATTGTGTTGCATAAAAATATTACATTTTGAAAAAACCTATCCATATTGTTGCAAGACAATGGAATAAATAGCAAGAGAAATTTATAACATAAATTGAAAACATATTTGTAACTGCAGCATTTGCAAAGTACAAGGGGGAATATTAAAAAGACAGATCATAGGTTGGTTGTTCTGGATTCTAAAGGAGTTGAACATTGGTTGTAATTCTCCTTACATTCAGAAAAAACAGATTTTTTTCAGGTTTCATTCAATCTTGTGATGTTCTATATCATTCTGGTTCCAGTAACTTACTATAGTTTCTCTAGCTTTGTAAATGCAAATAAATTCAATTTATCTATTTTGTTAACAACCATTGTGTCCATCAAATGTAGGCTACTATCCTATGTATAGGGCTTGGATATAGAGGTAAAGTGGAGAAAAGTTATTTCTCTCAAGGAGCTTATATTTTTCTGGGCATATACAGCATTTTTGCAGATAAGTGAAATAGTTTGAAGAGAAAGATAAGACTAAACAACTTTCCACATCAGGAATAGCTTCCCATTGGAGATAGCATCTTAAAGAAACTTTGAATTTTTTAAGTAAGACCATGCTTTAAAACTTCATGCTTTAGGGAAGAGCCAAGATGGCAGAGTAGAAAGACACACATATGCTAGCTCCTAACACACAGCCTATAAAATACCTGTAAAGAAGATCTCCCAACAAATTCTGGAGCAGCAGAAACCACACAGCAATGGAGTGGAGGAGATTTCTGTTCCAGAGAGCCCTGAAAAACCAACATCAAAGGTCCATCACGAACCTGGAACAGAGCAGAGCCCAGCTCTGCCCTGGCTACGTGGCACCAAGAGAAGCACATCCGAGCAGGCTTCAGGGACAGAATCTCCAGTGGCCATGCAGGTCCACCCACAGATACCGAAGGTCAGTGAGAGAGTCTTTTTGGCTGGCCAAGAGGGAAGTGGGGTGTCTCGATAACTCAGGCCCCCTCAGGAGACAGCAACGGAGGCAGCAGAGGACTGGAGCTCCCAAAGCAGACAGGAGCTTGGATCCATTATTGAAGATCTCCACATAAACCCCCTGAGGGAACTGAGTCCCATGTGATGGCCCTGCCCCTACCCAAGCAGCTGAACTTAATCTTACACTGAATAGCAGCCCTGCCCCCGTGAAAATCCTGAGGCTGGGAAGAAGCATTTGAATCTCAGACCCCAAACACTAGCTGGGTGGAACCAGAGACAAGGTGGGGGTGGAACCAGAGGCAAGGTGGGAGTGGAGAGGAATCTCAAAATGCCCAGAAAAAGGAAAAAAAATAAGACCATAGAAGGTTACTTTCTTGGTGAACAGATGTCTCCTCCCTTCCTTCCTGATGAGGAAGAACAATGTTTACCATCAGGGAAAGACAGAAGTCAAGGCTTCTGTATCCCAAACATCCAAAATAAATATTCAATGGATTCAGGCCATGGAAGAGCTCAAAAAGGATTTTGAAAATCAAGTTAGACAGGGGGGGAAAAACTGGGAAGAGAAATGAGAGAGATGCAAGAAAAGCATGAAAAGCAGGTCAAAACCTTGTTAAAGGAGACCCAAAAAAATTCCAAAAAAAGTAACACCTTGAAAAATAGGCTAACTCAATTGGCAAAAGAGGTTCAAAAAGCCAATGAGGAGAGGTATGCTATAAAAAGCAGAATTAGCCAAATGGAAAAAGAGGTTCAAAAGCTCCCTGAAGAAAATAGTTCTCTCAAGATTAGAATGGAACAGATGGAGTCTAATGATTTTATGAGAAACCAAGAAATCATAAAACAAAACCAAAAGAATGAAAAAATGGAAGAGAATGTGAAATATCTCACTGGAAAAACAACTGACCTGGAAAATAGATCCAGGAGAGACAATTTAAAAATTATGGGACTACCTGAAAGCCATGATCAAAAAAAGAGCCTAGACATCATCTTTCATGAAATTATCAAGGAAAATTGCCCTGATATTCTAGAACCAGAGGGCAAAATAAGTACTCAAGGAATCCACCAATCACTGCCTGAAAGAGATCCAAAAAGAGAACTTCCTAGGAACATTGTGGCCAAATTCCTGAGTTCCCTGGTCAAGGAGAAAATATTGCAAGCAGCTAGAAAGAAACAATTCCAGTATTGTGGAAAGAAAATCAGGATAACACAAGATCTAGCAGCTTCTACATTAAAGGATTGAAGGGTGTGGAATAGGATATTCCAGAAGTCAAAGGAACTAGGACTCAAACCAAGAATCACCTACCCAGCAAAACTGAGTATAATACTTCAGGGGAAAATATGGTCTTTCAATGAAATAGAGGACTTTCAAGATTCTTGATAAAAAGACCAGAGCTGAAAATTAAATTTGACTTTCAAACACAAGAATCAAGAGAAGCATGAAAAGGTAAACAGTAAAGAGAAGTCATAAGGTACTTACTAAAGTTGAACTGTCTACATTCCTACATGGAAAGACAATACTTGTAACTCTTGAAACTCTTCAGTATCTGGGTAGTTGGTGGGCTTACACACACCCACACACACACACACACACACACACACACACATGCGTGCGCACACACACACACCCACACATGCACTCACACACAGAGACAGAGAGCACAAAGTGAATTTAATAGGATGGGATCATATCTTTAAAAATGAAGTTAAGCGGGGAGAGAGGAATGTATTGGGAGGTGAGAGGGAGAAATGGAATGTGGCAAATTATCTCTCATAGAAGAGGCAGGCAGGAGACTTTTTAGTGGAGTGGAGCTGAGAGAAAAACATGAAGTTTACTCTCACATTTGACTAAAGGAAGGAATAAATTGCACAGTCATTTTGGTATGAAAACCTATCTTACAATACAGGAAAGTGGGGGAGAAGGGGATCAGCAGGGTGGGGGGGATGATGGAAGGAAGGGCAATGGGAGGAGGGAGCAATTTGAAATCAACCCTCTTGGGGAGGGACAGGATCAAAAGAGAGAATAGAAGCAATGGGGGGCAGGATAGGATGGAGGGAAATATAGTTAGTCTTATACAATTACGACTACTATGGAAGTCATTTGCAAAACTACACAGATATGGCCTATATTGAATTGCCTGCCTTCCCAAAGGGAATGGGTGGGGAGGGAGGGATGAGGAGAAGTTGGAACTCAACGTTTTAGGAACAACTGTCGAGTATTGTTCTTGCTACTAGGAAATAAGAAATACAGGTAATGGGGAATGGAAAGTTATCTGACCCTACAGGACAAAAAGAGAAGATGGGGACAAGGGAAGGGAAGGATGATAGAAGAGAGGGCAGATTGGTGATAGGGGAAATTAGAATGCTTCGTGTATTGGGGCATGGGAGGGGACAAAGGGGGAGAAAAATTTGGAACCCAAAATTTTGTGAAAATGAATGTAAAAAGTTAAATAAAAAAGATTCACGCTTCATTCAATTAGTTTTTTTTAAGAGATAATATGTTTTTGTTTAGTGAGGGTAATGTCTGTAAATAGATTAAATTTTAAGTCAAAAATTTTGTGACAGAAATTGTATACATATATATGCATGTCACACACACCCACACACAGACACACACATCACTTTGCTTCACTTATTCAGAAACCAGGATATCTACCTGTTTGAGAGCTCCTATATTGATCTGTTCTTTAGAACTGGGTCATATGACCCCACCATCCCAACAATGTGGAATGGGTTTAGCACAAGACTACTCCTTAATATCAATGTCACTTTTACTTATAAGTGATTTTATTTGTAATTACTGACCACCATATATTTGTATAAAGCTAGGGGAGACAAGGACAAAATTTCAGCATTGAGTGAATTTGTCATGAGTTCTTCAACCTCTTTAAAAATCTTTGATCTTCTTTGTTCTAATTACTGGGCTGTTGTCTTCCTTTTGCATTCAAATCTCCCACCCACTTTGGATCCTTCATTTCTAATGAGCCAGTTTTTAAATATATTTCCTATCGGTTTTCTTAGTTCTTCTGGCTCCGGTATCCTTTTCTGTTCCTTAGACCTTGCGGGAATTGATATCTTGGCTCAAAAGTTCTATTAACTGTCTCAGTAGCTTGGCTGTCTTCCAGCTACCCTTATTCTTCAGAATCTGGGCACCCACCTGTCCCTAGTCCTGGTAAAAACTCCTATCTACACCTCCCTGATTGCCAACTCCCTGAAATTTCCTCCATATGAATTAATCATATAACATTATAAATTTCGAACGCAACATAACCAATCTGATTATTCTTGCTTCCTGACATGACATCCAACAACGGAATTTGCACTGTTCTGATAATGCCTTCTTATGTCCCTAGAATTTACAACATCATGAAATATCGTGTAGTAGAAAGGCTCTTCAGACTAGATGACCATTTAGTCCAATGAATACCTGAACAAGAATCATCTCTACAGAGTGATCATAACATGGCTATCCAGCTTTTCATCAATCCATTTTGGGGAGACGAGCTACCCCCCTTCTGAAGCAGCTTGTTACTTTATTTATATATTTTACTTTTCACTGAGCTGAAATCCACTTCCCTATAACTTCCACCTATTGATTCTAGGTCTTTTGGGGCCAAGAAGAAAATGTTTGTCTCTCTTCTCTAAATACTGGAAACCTCCTGTACTTCAGGCAAAATACCCTCTTCAGCTCACCTTCATATAGCATAGCCCCAGAATTGTCACTGTTGTAGATACTTTTCTCTGGACCCCCAACAGGCAATAAAAAGATTCCCAAATGTTGGTTCTTAGAACTTACCTAGTATTCCACATACAGGTTGATCAAGGAAATGTGCAAGAGAATTGTCATCATCAGGGTTTTCATATCTTATGACCTCTTGATAATGTTTCTTTAATGCACCCTAAAGCTATAGTTTTTAGCTGTGTTATGTGTCTGATTTATATTAATCCTTCAGTCCATTGAAGCTCTGAAAAATATTTAGGCATTTTTATTTAGCTATGCCTTCTCTCTCTCTCTCTCTCTCTCTCTCTCTCTCTCTCTCTCTCTCTCTCTCTCTCTCTCTCTCTCTCTCTCTCTCTCTGTATTTGTGAAGTAAATTTTTTGAATGCAAATGCAGATTAAACATTCTGAAAAATCCAGACCTGTTATTTCAACAGTGTTTTAAAATTCCCTTCATCTTCAGGTCAATAACTGCTATGATTTATTATTTCCAGTTAGTATTTTATACTTCCCCAGTTACATACAAAAACAATTTTAACATTTGTTTTTAAAACTTCAAGTCCCAAATTTTCTCCCTTCCTTCCTAACAGTGGTGCCAAGGGCACTGAGACTTTATGCAACTTTTCCATCTTCATTCAGCTGGTATGAGTCAGAGACAGAAGTAGAACCCAAGTCTTCCTGACCCCTTCTGCCAGCTGGCCTTCAATTCAGTGATTTGTTCTGCTTCTAATTTGATATTTAAGATTTTTCTTTATTGTCATCAAAATAGATGTGGAACATCATTTTAATCCATCAAGATCTTTTTAGATAAAGAATATACCAAGCAACTCTCCTCAGTATTGGGTCCCTTTCAGACTTGATAAGCACATCATCCACATCTAATTCACTGATAAAAATGTTAATCAGCACAGGGCCAAAAATAAGTCCTTGAGTCATTCCTTCTGAATGGTCATCAATGACTCCTCTTTGGGGTCTAGACAATCAAAATTCTGTTACTTGACCATATCTCCTCATATTTTCCATTAAGAAATGAACTCTTTTGTCAAACACCTACTGAAATCCAAGAAAAACTATATTTCTTACATGCTCATGGTTCACCTATCTAACTTAATTAAGAAAAAAATAAAATTAGATTAGCATGTCTTTGTTCTGGATAAAGAAAAGATTTTTTTATGTCACCACGGTTACTTCTTTTTTCTAGATATGTGAAACCATGTCTTTAATATTGTGATCTATAACTTTTGCTTCTTCTCATTAGACAGGAGATCACAGAAGATATCCCCGTAGGTATCATAAGTTGGGTGGATCAGAGTACAAAAAAGGAAGTAATCTAAGGTGTGAGATAAGGATTACTTAGGTTTCATCAAGAAGTAGATCAATTCCAAGAAAAAAAAAATTATCTGAGATTAGAGACCCAGGCTGTACTAGGTACAGAATAGTTAAAAATCTAGTAACTATAGAATGGGCAAACAAAGATCTGCAAGTCATATTAAAGAACACTGATGGCAGAAAGAAATCTATATAATGGGTATATGAGACCAATGGAAAGAATAAATTATGTTGTGGAAATGTTTTCTTCCTAGAGCCAAAATTATTGGCAAGCTAGTAAGTATAGCTAGGATGGTTAGTTCAAGCAGAAAGTCAAAAACTTATTAAAAACTTCATTTCCTAGGTTCCTGTTAAAATATGAGAAAGTATACTTTTTCTCAACAAAGGAGTATCAATCCTCCATCCCTGTCACTCCATTTCTGCTAGTGGGAAAATAATAATGGTGATACTCCTCTGCCTTCTGCTCTTCCTACTACTACAACTAGAGATGGAAGAAGCAGCAACACACCCATGTAATGCTTTAGGGTTAGCAAAGTGTCTTAAATTAATGATTTTCTCATTTGATATTGACAGTAACCCTGTGAAGAAAGTTGTCTAGTCATTATCATTACAAATTTGGAGATATCAAAAAGTCTTTCAGGGGTAAATTAACTCGTCTATCATCAGATAGTATCTGAGTCAGAATTTGAACCCATGTCTTCTGACTCTAACTCAAGCAATACTTGGAAGGTTTTTCTTCGATAATTTTAAAGAAGCTTGACCTTTGATGGGTTCATTAACGTACCTTTTCCATCATAATAGTCAAATAAAAAACCATTCAAGTTAAAGAGCCTACACATTAGTGAATAATTTCTTAACTAGGTTAAGTTGTCCTTGAATGATTATATACAACAATACAGAAATATCTCATCCATGGGAATTATTTAAGAGAATCTTTTATAAACAGTGACAATAGTAGTAATAATATAAACAATGGAAAAGTGGCAGTTAAGAGAAAGTTTTATATTATATTCACTGGAATGTCCCCTGAGGTAAATTTGAGATTATTTTATAGCAAGGCCTAATACTCAAGGAAATGGAACAAAACTGATGTTTTTTAATGTTTCAAAAGATTTTATAAAGCTTTTCCCAAGTCAATACTTAAAAGTCCCCCTTCAGATACTCAAGGAGAATTTGAAACTGAAAGATTCACATCTGTTCTTATTTGTTTCAAACATTTGAACTGTAATTCAGCTCAAGGAAATAAAAATATGACACTCTGCTTTTTTTTGCATCCTCTACAAGATAAAAAGATAAAGTTTACAAAATCAGGGTCATTCATGGTCACTCTTCTATTAAAAATTAGTAAAAGAACTCCAAAAAGTGTTTTTCCCCCATAACAATTACAAATTTGCCTCTACTATTTACATAATGTGTAAATGTTCTGAATGGCAGCTAGTCATTTCAGGATCAATGGCATTTGGAAAGTTAATAGTTTCAATTTATTTATTCTTAAAGATTCATACTTCAAATATGGTTCCATACTTTAAATATTGCAAATAAAAATTCCAAGGTTCAATTTCTCACAAGAGATAAAAGAAAGATTACATTCCTTAAACATTGGACTTAGAGAATTCAGTAAGGTTTCATTTTCTTTTTTATTTTGACAAACTCAAGAGAATTATAGGTGAGTGAGATGGTGTGTGTGTGTGTGTGTGTGTGTGTGTGTGTGTATTTGTGTTCACAAATTTTATTAGGTAAGAGGCCAAAAATTTCACAATACAAGGCATTAAAAGTAGAAAAAAACATTCCTTGGAAGAAGCAATATTTGTAGGAACAGACCTTCAGTCAGAAAGATCAATGTATTTCAATTGATTCTTGCAGAAAATGATTTTTTTTTCAATGCCTGAAAGTATTTTGGGTAGAAGAACACTGAATCATTCACTGATCCTTTGAATTAAGTGCTCTTTATTCCATGTCTAAAACCAGGTGGCATTGAAACTGCACATCTCTGGGGTCTAACAGTTTTTTTCAATGTCATAGACTGTTGACATCAACTTCAGATGAATGCATAACTTTAAAGATGCTTTGGAGTCTCATAATGGATTAAAAAAGGAGTAATTTGTTAATGTTTAAGCTGTCTAAAGTTCTCTGAAAACAACCCCTAAATGGTAATTTGTTTATGTATAGAGGGTTGGAGGAAAGATTCTGTGACAGCTTTTCTATATTGTATTGAGCATGAAACCAAAGTAATAAAATGGAGAGAGGACTAGGAATCTGGAAAGTAGTTATAGTTCTTGACACTCTCATTAATTAGCCATGTGACTTGGGGAAAGATAGATTTTTTTTTATTCTCATTTAAGTTCCAGAACCCATTACTTAATGAATCATAGGATCATGAAACTGGATCTGGAAAAGATCTTATAGATCATCCAGGCTGCCCCCCACTCCTTTTTACAGAGGACTTTATTAAGGCACCAGAGAGACTGAATGACTTGCCTACTCTCAGTCAGGTAGTAGCAAAGTTAGAATTTTTAACTCATGTTCTATTAACCCAGGTTCATTGCTCCAAATTCAATGTTCTTTCCACTGTACTATGCTTCCTCTTTTAATGCAGATTAAGGAAGACCTTTCCTTTACATCTCTGGGATTACCATTGACATCATCAAAAAAGATACCTCTTCATTTATATATATATATATATATATATATATATATATATATATATGTGTGTGTGTGTGTGTGTGTGTGTGTGTGTGTGTGTGTGTGTATATATATATATATATATATATATATATATATATATATATATATAATGTAAGGTTATAGATAGCCATTAGTACTTTCAGGAATGTCTCTTTTGTTCCACCTACCAGGACAAGATTGAATTACTGCTACCCTTCAGAGAAAATCACTAGAGCACCACTGGTCCTACATCCTTTACCACATACTATGAACCTTCCTGGGTTAGGAAAGAGAATATACCTTGAACAGTGAAATCATTGCTCATCCAATTTGATCACAGGAGTTGAGGGTGAGGGACCATTTTATTAAATATTTTCCCTGACCTCTAACTATTTTACTCTCATCTCTTGTTTCCCCAATCTCTTTGACTGAGGTCCTTTCTTCCATTACAACTCACTGATATCTCATTCTTAATCAGCTCAGCCTTACCCTTATACATTCCCTATGGTGCTACTCTTCCCTATGACCTACTCTTAGACTGATCCTGGTCTAATATCAAAAGATTGCTTTTTTCCCCTAAATATCTTCCTCTCACATTCTTTCCATCTTAGATTCTGGCAAATCTGCCTTTCCCAGGAAAACACTAGATTCTTAGCCACCCTCTGCATTCCTGTCTATCTTCTCTTTCATTATACCCTCCCACCTCACAACCACAACTACACAAAACAGAACCAGTAGGAATTGGCAGGTGCCTTACTTCCCACTATCAAAACCAGATGTTTCCTCTGTAGCCATTATTAGGTCACCTTCTCTCCTTTGCTCACTCTTTCTTCATAGTCCCATTCTTGTATATGCACTTTATTTTCTTGTTTTCTTTTTTTTCAATCAGTTCTGGAACAGATTCACAGTCATATTCTGTAGCCCAAGCACTCACATACTAATACCTTCTCTGTCACACTGGCCTCTCAGCTAATCAGCTTATACATTTCAACTAAGTCATAGGAAAGGAATAATTGAGAAAATCGTATTATACTTTACATGGACTTGTCTATGTGGCCTTAGAGGGGATATCTTGGTAATGTATTTTCCCAATCCAACATATAGAAACACCCTAAACGGTAATAGGTCATTGTAGATCAAGGACCCACTGTTTGGTCATTTGGTCTAAGAGGAAAGGTCCTAAAAATGGGCTTACCTAGAGTAGACCAAGGAATGGTAACAATTAGGGAAGTACTTCCCGACTACAATACAGCAAAAAGCAAAATTCCCAAGGTGAGACTGTCCCTGCCTGGAAGCAAGGCATTTCAGAAGCAATGTGAACAGAATGACTCATTTCAGTCAGTCAACAACGCTGTGCCAATGACTGTGGATGTAAAGAAAGCCGAAAACAGAACTCCATCCTTTAGAGGACTCCTTTGCTAGTGGTGAAGACAACATGCAAACCACTATACAGACCAGATATATATGTAGAACTGGGAAATAACCTCAGAAGGAGTTTAATAGCTATTTAGCTCTACAGGAATCTGAGAAATAATTCATGCAAAATGTGGACTTTAAGTTCAAACCTGGAGGAAACTAAGCCAGGACGAAGAGAAAGGAAGGGATGGAATTTTAGCTAGGATGTCTACATGATTAAAAGGGAGATAGAGTATGATATGCAAGCAATAGCATTAAATTCAGTGTTGATAAATCATGAATACATGAGGGCATAGTGCTAGGGTATGAAGGTCTTAAAAAGATGGAGGGTTTTATTTGATGCTAGAAGTAACAGGGAATCACAGAATATTTTGAGCATGATGAGGCATGCTCTAGAACAAGGGCAGGGAATCGGTGACCTCAAGTACACGTGTGACCTTCTAGGTCCTAGAGTGCAGCCTTTTGATTGAGCTCAGGTTTTCCGAACAAACTCTTTTATTTAGGGGATTTATTTTGTGAAGTTTGGGGGCCCCACTTGAGGAGCTAGAGGACCACATGGGATCTTGAGGCAGCAGGTTCTCTATCCCCACTCTAGAAATATAACTTTATTGGCTGGTGGATGGAATGGAGTAAGGAGAGATATAAGACAGGCAACAAGGCCAGGCTATTGCAATAGAGAGGCATGAGGTGATGAACACCTGTGCCAGAGGGGTAGCTCTGTGTGGAGAAAAAGGAAAAATATAGGAAAGATGCTATGAGAGGAGCAATGGCTAAAACCTTTCAATGGGTCAGATGTGTGGAGTGAAAGTGAGAGTCTAAGAAGGAGCCCAAGTCATGTGCGCAAGTCAAGTACCCTTGACTATAATAGAGAATTTCAGGAGAGGATTTTTGTTCATTCGTTTTTTGGTGAGGGAAGAAAAAACTATATTATAGTCTTTTATTATTTCATTTTGGGTAAGAGAGGAAGTGGGTTGTCCCTCTACCATCTTGACTGTGTACTTGCCTTCCAGGAGGAATTGAATTCACAGAGTGCTCTCATTGATTTGGGAGGAAATGTGGGAGACCTGCAGGAGAGAAAGTTGACCTGATGGCCACCCCTGAGTTCATTTTCCTCCAAGGGGAACTACTGTGAATGCTTTATTTGTTTTCTTCATTATTTATGGGCTCCTGTGAGTTCTTTGAATGTCTTCTGTTTCTTGTATTTGTTTATGGACTCCTGTGAGTCCCTTGTGGTTTCCACATTTTCTTTGGGGTAAAATAAAACTTCCTTAGCAATTGGCATTGTTGTCTTGAATACATATGTGGGAGTGAGAACCCACATTGGTAAAATTCAGACAATATATCTTTATCTAAAGTTTACTTTGCACTTTTTCCTCCCTCATTTAAACTCTATGGTGAGGGAACAAAAATCCAAAGAGATAAAATGGTACTTGTTTTGGTCAAGTCCTTAGGATTGGACTTCATTAATGGGAACTCAAATTTTTGAAGAATCTTGGGCTTTAGTTTACATAAGACTTTGGTGTGCCTAAGTCATCATCGTCTTTCACACAGACTATTTTAATAGCCTTCTATTTAGACTTCCTATTCCCAGCTTTTCCCCTCTATTCCATCCTCCACACACCTGGCAAATTAATTTACCTAGTTCAGAGATCTGACCGTGTCACTTTAGTACTCAAAAATCTTCACAGATTTCTAATTGCCTTTAAAATTAAACACAAATGTCTCAATCTAGCATTTAAAGTCCTATATAATTTTACTCAAACCTAATTTTCCATCCTTAATTCATAGGACACCTGTTCACATGAGGGACAGAGAAGAGGACAGACATGGCATTGTATACAAAAATACAGAGGGAGGAAAAGAATAAAATATATTTAGTAGGGAATAGTGAATGATTTTTGGACTGGAGAGTTAAGTATGAGCAGAGGTACAGTTTATGATAAGATTATAAACTAGGAACCTAAATTCAAAGATCTCTTAAATCCAGGAATTTGGATCTTATTTGTATTCTTTGAGAAACTACTAGAGGAAATATATTCTTGGGGATTGGCACTCTATTGAAATGAGAATACTACTAATACTAAAGTTGTTACTAATAGATAGTGTCTGCTTAAAGACTTCCAGTAAATGGAAACAATGCTGCTCCAACATTTGGTTAGCAATAATTTTAGGAAGTTTTTCTTTTCCTTACAACAAGCCAAGATTGACCTTTTTACAACTTATATTTGTTGGTCTTAGGTGTTCCTCTGATGACAAACAGAAGTCTTATCTCTTCCCTATGAGAGCCCTTCAAATACTTTAGCACATTTATGTTACCTTCTCCACAGTATAAATATAAATATGGAGTATAAATATCTCCACAGTTGCATCACATTCTCTCCAGTCCTCTCTATGTCAGCATTATCTTTCCAGTGAAAAACTGTGGTTATGTAATTCCTCTGTTCAAAAGATCTTCAGTGATTCCTGTAATCATTCCAAATGAAGTGAAAACTTTTCTGATGCTCAAAGTCTTCTACAATCTGTTACTCTACCAGCTTTCTGTCATTACCTCATCTTACTTATCCACACTATTCTCTAGAAGAATTATATAACTCTCCTTCTCCCCAAAGTATCTGTGTTCTTGAAATATTTTTATTCTGTTTAGATGGTTCCTTATATGTCTTTCTATCCTTGTCTCTTAACACCTTATAAAAATCAAATGTCATATCCCTCATGCATCTTTCCTTGATGCTTCTGGTTGACAATTCGCTACCTCCCCTGCGTTCACATGGTACTTTTTCTCTCATATACTTACTATATGCAGTGTTGTGCATTATAGCATTTTTATTAATACATTGTACAAGGCTGAAAACTTCATAAGGAAAGAGGATCATGACCTATCTACATGTTTTTTTATTTTATTTGTTGGCTCACCCACCTCAGCATCTTAAGAAACCCACATGTCATCCAAATGTCCTTCAGTTTATTTTCTCAGGCACTGAACCATTACTAACATTGAATTTACCAAATTTTCCACATAATTATTTGTTCGGTTGTTTGAATGTCTAATGCATTTTGGAAGGAGAGAGAAATATACTTTTAATCATTTTATGGAATACAAAATTTTAAATGATATTTACCATCAGTTAGTCAACAATATCATCAACATAAACATCATGGTCACTATAATTTCTCAATGAATATTGTCTATGTATTTTGTCTGTAATTGATCATGAGTATTAGAGAAATTGTCATCATCCTTATTCCTAAAGGAAAAGAAATTTAGCATTTTTTTTTATTTGACCTGTGCAAGATCAGACATCTATTAAGTGATAGATGTAGGTTGTTTGCTTAAAATGCATATAAACAAAATCAGGAGATAATGTACAATGTCTGAGACTGATTTATATTTTTGAATTTAATTTTTAAATGCTGTGCAATTAATCTCTATGTTAACTATTTAAGGTTTTTCCCCCCCCTTATTTGGTAAATGTTATTAAATAATAACACATGAAATTACTATTTCCAGCCCTGATGCAAAACAGAGGTTGAAAAATGTAAAATACAGCAAAATACATTCCAAGAATAGAATATTCATGAAATAATGATCATAAATATGAAAATTTTGAAAAAAGTCACTTTTATAAATGGAAGTATGGTATCATCTTAATCTTTTTCAGAAAAAAAATTAAAGAATGCACTTTAATTTAAGATGTAGCATAATCCTATTCTCTGATATATAATTTGTAGGGATTTGAATAAGATAATGGACATCATCAAAACTATTTCAATATTGGAAAATATTATCAAAATATGTTTATTTCTTAAAATTTACTTATTTTTCAGCATTCATTTTTATAAGATTTTGAGTTCCAATATTTTTTCTCTCCTTCCTTCCCTTAAGCCCACCAGATGGCAAGCAATTTTATATAAACTATACATGGTACAGGCTATATGTATTAAACATATTTCCACATTTGTCATGTTGTAAAAGAAAAATCAGAACAAAGGCGAATAACCACAAGAAAGAAAAAAGAACATATGAAAATAGTATGCTTTGATCTGCATTCCGAACCCACAGTTCTTTCTCTGGAGGTGGATAGCATTTTCCATCATTGAGTTGTCTTAGATCATTGCATTGCTGCTAAGAGCCAAGTCTATCAAAGTTGATCATCACAAATATTGCTGTTACCATGTACAATGTTCTCCTAGCTCTGGTGATTTCATTCAGCATCAGCCCATATAAGTCTTTCCGGGCTTTCTTGTTCATCATTTCTTATATCACAATAGTATTCCATTACATTCATAGACTACAACTTGTTCAGTCATTCCCCAACTGATGGACATCCCCTCAATTTCCACTTCTTGGTCACCACAAAAGAGCTGCTATAAATACTTTTGTACATGTGACCCCTTTTCCCTTTTTATTGATCTCTTTGGGATACAGACCTAGAATATTATTGCTGGTGAAAATGTATGGATAGTTTTACAGTCCTTTGAGCATAATTCCAAATTACTCTTGAGAATGACTGGATCAGTTCACAGCTTCACCAACAATGCCTTAGTGTAACGATTTTCCTACATCTTTTTCCAACATTTATCATTTTCCTTTTCTGTCATTATTTTGTGCAAAAACATTTTTAATTTAATGTAGTCAAAGCCATTCACTTTGCATTTCATAATGTTCTCTTTCTTTTGTTTAGTGATGTCCTCTTCCCTTCTCCGTATTTCTGACAATTAAATTACTTCTTTCCTAAATTGCTTATGGTATCAGCCTTTATGTCTTGGGCTTAAGCTTTGGAGTTGATGTGGTTAGGCCACCCTCCTTTGATTTTTTTTCCATTAATCCCCTTGATTTTCTTAACCTTTTGTTCTTCCTGATGAATTTTGTTATTATTTTTTTTCTAACTCTATAAATTGATATTTTTGGTACTTTGGTATGGTGCTGAAAAAAGTAATTTAGATAGAATTGTCACTTTTTTACTGTATTGACTTAACTTATCCATGAGCAATTAATATTTTTTCCAATTATTTACATGTGACCTTATTTGTATGAAAAGTGTTGCATTCATAGGGTTTCTAGGTTTATGGCAGCAGGTAGACTCCCACATATTTTATTTTGTCAACAATTTTTAAATGGGATTTCTCTTTCTATTTCTCATTGCCAGGTTTTGTTAGTAATATATAGAAATGCTGATGATTTATGTGGGCTTATTTTATATCCTGCAACTTTGCTATAGTTGTTTAATAATTCAAGCAGTTTTTTTAACTGATTCCTTCAAGTATAATTTCATAGCATCTGCAAAAAGTGATAGATTTGTGTCTTCTTTCATTCACTTTGAACATAAGTCAATTAGTTAATGGCTCTTAATTTTGAGATTTGGCATAGTTCACTATAGAATTTAGAAAAGAGACCTTTATGAGATAAACTGGCTATAAATCCTTCTACAGCTCCCCAGTTTCCTACTTTTCTTCTAATTTTGTTTGTACTAGTTTTGCTGAATTAGTTTTCTAATTTCACTGCAATCAAAATTATTCATTTTACTTCTCATGATTTTTTGTATCTCTTGTTTGGTCATAAACTTTTCTCTTATCCATAAATCTGACAGACAAGTTTTCGCATGTTCCTCTAATTTACTTATGATATCATCTTTTATGTCTAAATAACTATCCGTTTTCACCCAATTTTGGTGTACCTTTTGAGACGTTGCCCAATGCCTAATTTCTGCCAAAACTGATTTCTAATTTTCCCAGCAATTTTTGTCAAATGGTGAGTTTTTTATCCCAAAATTTGTATCTTTGATTTTGCCCCATAAGATAATCAGGAAACTACATTTTGCTAAAGTATGTCATAGATAGTAAATTAATCTGGATACTAAAGACATATGTACCAAGTGTCACAGTATCCATATTCTCAAAGAAAAAGTTCAGTGAATTACAGGAGGAAATAGTAAAACTACCCTAGAGGGGCACCTTAACTTTCTACTCTTAGAGCTAGATAAATCTATCCACAAATTAAATAAGAAATAAATTAAGGAATTGAATAAAATTTTGGAAAAATTAGATATGATGGACCTCTGCAGATAATCAAAGAATAGAAAGGAATATACCTTTTTCTCAGGAGTAAATGAAACCTTCATAAGACACCTTGTCTTAGGCAAAATACCTTGTCTTAGGGCAAAAACAAAATAAAACAAAAAAAAAGCAACAAAATTCAGAAAAGCAAAAATATCAAATGCATCCCTTTCAGACCATAAAGTAATAAAATAATATATAATAAAATTTGTAAATGTTGATTAGAAGTTCATTGTACATTACATAATCTGATCCTAAATAATGAGTGAGTCAAAGAACAAAAATATAAAAAATCATTTTTTCATCAAAATAATGACAACAATGCAACATTATACCAAAATTTGTGGGATGTGTCCAAAAAAATGTGGGAAATTTATGTCTCTAAATATATATGAGAGAGAGAGCATACTGATGAATTACGAATTAAGCATGCAACAACAGAAACTAGAAAAAAAGAATAAATTAAAAATTCCTAATTGAACACTAAAGTAGAAATCCTGAAAATCAATACAGTGATTAATATAATTAAAAGTTAAGCAAACATTGAATTAACAAATAAAACTAGAAACTGGTTTTATGAGAAAACAAATAAAATAAATGAACCATTGATTAATTTGATTTACAAAAATAGAAGAAAACTAAATTGCCGGTATCAAAAAATAAAAAGGGTTAATACCTCACCAAGGAAGATGAAATTAAAGGATTTATTGGGAGTTATTTTTCCTCAGGTGTTATTTTCTTCCCCAAACTGTGAAGAGATCCCCCAGCAGAATGGGTGGATGATGAGAACAATTTGTTTCAACACCACAAAGGCAGCTGAAATAGACATTATGAAATGCCAATAACTTGGTCAGACATCAAAGATGCCAAGGGCATCCACTGCATCCCAGACCATCACTAGTCATTCTGTGTTTTGTTTTGCCACCGGACTTCAGTGACTGGAAAACTGAGTGAGATGGATGGCTGTGAAACTCTGTCTCACTTAAATCTAATTTGAAACATATTCAAGATGTCATTCTATGATATTATCAGTCTTTTTCAAAAACAAAGTACAAACAATAGCAATGACAAAAATAGCACTATTTTTTGGTGCATCTTTTACTAAGCTGTTAATTCTCTATTGATAATTTTCTTGCATTGCTATTTTCTTTTCCAAATTTTTCTCTACCACTCTCATTTTGTTTTTAAAATAAATTTAATCTCCTCCAGGAGTTCCTGTTGGCCTTTTGTCCAATTAAGATTTTTTCTTTGAGGCTTTGCTTATAACTTTTTTGACATTGTTATTTTCTTCTAAATTTATATCTTGATCCTTCCTGTCACCATAGTAGCTTTTTTTTATGTTCAGATTCTTTTGTATTAGTTGTCGTTGTTTGCTCATTTTTCCAGTCTATATTTTGACTTTAGAGGAGGCAGAGCCAAGATGGCAGAGTAGAAAGACACAGGTACGGAGGCTGCCCCCAGACAGCCCATAAAACAACTGTAGAGAGGGACTCTCAACAAATTTTGGAGCAGCAGAAGTGGAGAACAACAGAGTGGAGGAGATTTCCAGCCCAGGGTGACCTGAAGACCCACAGGTAACATCAGTTGCACCCGATGCGGAGCGGAGCTTGGAGCGTGGAGTCCAGCCCAGCCTTGGTCGTTCAGATCATGGCTCGTGAACAGCCCTCTGGGGCAGAATCTCCAGTCGTGGAATCCCCAGGCCCAGCAGTGGAGGGTCCACAGGTCCCTCAACCCACAGGCGCCAAAGGTCAGTGACGGAGTTTATTTTGACTTTAATCTTTATGTTAAGGTTGGGCTTTGTTCCTGGAAGGGTAGTTGGCTGGGGAGGACTGTTCCAAACTTCAGACTTTTTTGCATTGTTCATTTCAGAGCTAGTTCTGAGGGTTTTGGAAGATTTTGCTGCCTCCAAGGTAGTGTGATCTGAGGACAGATGTGGTCACTGCTTTCCTGGTCTGTGCTCTGGTCTTCACCTAGGAAGGACACCTTTTTCCTTCCAGCCAAGAGGATGCTTCTCTTCAATTGTCCTACTGCTTTGAGAAAAAAAAAAAAAAAAAAAAAAAAACAATGATGTTCCTCAGGACCTCTGTTCAGTTATGATGAAATGTGATCCTGATCTTCAGGATCCATGATCCCTTGGGACAATAAGTGTTCCTCTAAGCCCTGGAACTATGACACAGAAGTAGGTATGGGCAAAGAAACTGCCAAATGGTGTCCTATGCTGCCCTCAATGCTAGTAAAGGGACCCTCTAATAATTTCTTTCTGATCAGTTACCAGATCCCCTTATCATTTTTGGCTTGAGAGTTCCAGTCTCCAAAGTCCATTACTAGTTTTTCCACAAAATAGGCTCTGAGCTAGTCACCACCTTGGGATCACTGACCTCTCCTTCTAACCTCCTAAGTTGTCTTGGGCTAGAGAAGTGTCTCACCCCCACCTTTTTTTTTTTTAATCTGTTGCTCTAGATTTTAATCGGAATCATTATTTTAAAGTTGTTTGGAGGGGAATGTTGGGAAAGTTCAGCTTCTTCTTCTATTGGACCATCTTGGCTCCAGATAAAGCATTTATTATGCACATGTTTGAATGCAAAATGTATGCTTGCCAAAAAGATTATTTTATGGAGAACTCACACGGGGAAGCATTAACATGTTGATAAGAAGAAATTATACAAGAACACTCTCAAGGTATCACTTAAGAACTTTGGATTTGATTGTATGACATGGGAGACACTGGCAGAGGATTGCTCAGTATGAGGTAGGGGACTTCTCATCAGAGAAGTTGTTGTGCTCTATAAGTAAAGCAGAATTGAAAGAGCTCAAGAGAAACTCAAGATATTATTGCAGCCAGCACCCTGACACATCCCGGATGGCCTTCTAGAACAGGTTGTTAGATCTGCTTTTTAAAATGAAAGCAAATTTTGACAGGTCTCACCAATCTTCTTTAATCACATGTAGCAACATAGAAAATGTAAGTACAGGAATAAATATCAAGAGAAAGGGCTTCTAACTATTGGACCATAAACAATATATCCATCACCAATTAATAGACAGATCCAACTGTCTGACCATTGCATACATACATAGTTACCAGAGAGAGAAGCACCAACATCTGGGTTTTCAAAGACAAGGGGCTCTTAACATCTACCCAGAGCCTCATTTGGTAGAGGAACTTTCTTCCAAAGAGTAAGCCACATAGCAGAACCTCACCTCAGAGTACACATACACTTTCAGAGTCTGAGGGCAGGACCCTTGTGTTCCAGTGCCTCATTAGAAATTAACAAAATGTGTGAGCCTTCCAACAAAATAAGCCTCTCCTAATCAAGCTCCAAGTGAGGCCTATTAATGGGTGGGGGAAGATCTTTAATTCTCATTACAGATGCACAAACTCAGAGAATCTACCCCAAATGTTCACTTGGACTATTCGTGTAGTAGAACATTCTGAACTCCTATTGTTCTGATCAGCCATAGCTGGACACACTCAACCTTGATTAAATGACATAGAGTGATGTCATTTGGTCCTTTTCAAAAAGGACAACAACCAGCTGATGAACTTAACATTTGTATTACCAAGGGAATATTCACAGCACTGGTGGTAACTATGAATATGCCAGTGTAGTTCTCAATCAAAAAGTATAATAGACTCTCCATATAGAAGGCAGAAGAAAACCATTTATTTAGACACCAGAAAACCAAATCCTCAAACCAGAAAAGTCAAATCTGTCATAGTAGCCAAGAAGTCAATATACATTAGCAACACAAGGGACAAAGGCATTTCAAAGCCTTCCCTGAAGCCCTGCTGGGGCCTTCCCATAAACAACCAAACACTCACAAGCCTGTCAAATTGCCCGTGTCTTTCCCAGCTCTGACTAACCTGACCAACTTCCCCCCAGCTCTGCTCCACCCTTCCTGTTCCAGCCATTCAGCAAGCTCCTCCCACCACATATGACTTAGGCTTCTATGTGATTTAAGCAGGTTGTGTTGTCCAATTAATGAATGGGAAAGATTTTCCCATTTAAATTACTATTACTGCACTTTGCCAGGATCTTTGCTAAGTGTTGGGGATATAAATACCAGCAAAAATGAGATATCTCTTGTTTGTAAGAATCCTTTGCATTCTTATTAAGGAAGACAGTAAGTAAAGGGGAACTTAAGAAGTATTTATCAGGGGAAGAGTTTATACAAAACATAGTCTGGAAGTGCCCAGGAAGTGACATAATGCCTGAATTGAGGCAAGATAATGGTGAAATCTCCCATTACATCCCAGAGTTGTATATACAAAATACACACTTTTAGTGGAAATAATGAAAAGGAAGAGGATAAAGGCTGAAGTGCTGGTTTAATAGTTTACTAATGAAACTGTATAAATATGTACTTCTTTAGGAAACTGTAAACTATTTTAAATGCATTATTAATATTAAATTTTTGCCTGAAAAATAACACATTGAGAAAAGGATAATAAGAATATGAGATATTTATTTTACAGTCAGTACAAAGTAGAATTTGGCATATCTTATAAAAATGCAAGACCAAACTTGCTTCCCACCTGAGAAATATAAATCATAATTACTAGGTCCCCAGGACAATTCAATCAGTCTTGACTTTTATATTAGACTCTAAATGCCCTTGATTCTGCGAGTGTAATTAAGACTCTTTGTACTTCATGAAGAAGAAAATTCTGTTCACATTTCTGGATGCTTAAAACACTTCGTTTTATCATCATGTATATACTTTATAGCTCAATGATCTAGAGCTAGAAGAGACCCAAGAATCCTTCTCTTCTAACTTCCTCATTTTAGAGATGAAGAAACTGAAGCCTGAGGACACAAGACCTGAGGTCACACAAGTACTAATCATCTGAGGTGGAATTTGAACCCTGGCCATCTGATTTGGTGTTCTTCGCACTGTATTACTCTGCCTCCCAATTGTATGCATTATTTAATATATTCACCACTGAATAACTGATTTCCCTAACTAGATTCCACTTTTTTTCCAGGGTAAGTATCATATCTTTTATTTTCTTTGACATATTTTTAGTCCTAAATATAGTCTAGCCACGGGTGGGAAATCTGCAGCCTCAAAGCCACATGAGGCCCTCTGGGTCCTCAAGTGCAGCCCTTTGACTGAATCCAAACTTCACAGAACAAATTCCCTTAATAAAAGAATTTGTTCCATGAAACTTGGACTCAGTAAAAAGACTGATCCAAAGGATCTAGAAGGCTACATGCGATTTCATGGCCAGAGATTCCCCACCCCTGCAGGTATGCCTTCAATAATGATCATTAAATAAGTGCAAGTTGAAAGAATATAAGAGACTGTTCTCCATTACATGATTTTGTACATTTTATGTGACAAAATATTAGGACACTGAATTCAACACTTATAGCTGTGTCATCTAAGATGATCTCTTCTTGACTTCAGTGTTGTCAGTTGAAGAAATGGCATCTTCCTGTTTTTAGAATAACTTTAAGAAAGGAACCCTGGAATATGCTCTTTAAACATGCTCTGCTTAGTTGTTACTTCACAAAGGCTCCTGGCATACTATTATGGACTACAAAATATTCAACCTAATTGATATATCCCAGTAGAAATTGAAATATGCCAATTATAGGATGATTGTCTCATTTAAATACATAGTTGCTCATATGAAATATCAGATATATTTGAAATTAAAAAGTTTTTTAATGCAAAACATTGACCAAATTGTATAAGTATATAGTTAAGGCAAATTAGAAATGCAAATGTTGGGCATAATAGGAACCATTATATGATATAATTAAAGCAAATTTCCATTTTTTTTTGCTTAGCAAACTAATGATGATGACAATGTATTTTGGTCAGTACTAACCTATACAATTTTATATTCACAAAGAAACAGATTGAGGTTTATTTTGTGCTAACAATCTGTAGTAATATATCATGGGAACAAGTAATGCACACAACTCGTAAAGAGCTGTTTACTTTTTAAATATTTAATTTGTAAATAAGAAACAGAAATGTATAATTAATTAGCCCCTTATAATCAAAGAATTGCTGAATCTTTCACTAGAATACATTTCAGAGTTAGTTTCTCTAAACTATATCTGACTAGGAAACCCTTCACAATTTCTAAGGCAAGAAGCCATTGCTCTGTGGCAGTTCATTTCATTTTGAGACAGCTTTATTTCCTAGGAAGACTTTTCTTTTGTCCCCTTTCTGCTTTATATTTAGCCCAAGCTTGCCTTTCTGCAACTTGTAGACATTCCTCCTAGCTCTCTTTTAGGAAATAAGAATAATTATAAGTATCCCCCACCCCCAAAATGATCCTTTTTTCAAAAACTTTTAAAGAGTTTAAAGATTGCATGATAAAATATTTAGAGTCAGAAAGAACATTAAAATCATTTAGGTTATGTAATCTAACTCATTTTACAAATGGGGAAACTGAGATATTTTCATTTTACAGATGAAGAAACAGGTCATGAAAAGTTAATTGACCCACCCAAGGTCACTTAAGGATTAAATGATGGAGCAGGGGTTTTACAATCAGGCTGTGTGAGTCTAAATTCCATTCTTTCTAATTGGTATATTCCAATAGAAATAAAAATATGTCAATTGCAAGATGATTTTCTTATTCACCAAGATCTTCCCTCTTTCTATAGCACCATGGTTTCCATCATGTTCCCCTTATTTATTTTATCTAAGCTAAACATCTCCAGTTACTTCAAATAAAACTTATATGATATTGTATCTAATACTCTCAAGGTATCACTTGTCCTTTTCTCAAGCCACTATTTGCCAATGTCCTCCCTAAATTGCTGTTGTGTTGTTGTGTTGTTCATCCTTCATTGCCTAAGAAGACCATGCCATCAGAGAAATGATGACATGACTTGCACTTCACTTTGTTTTGAGTGAGGGAGGGCTGTGCAAGGTCACCAGCCTCACTTTCTCCCCCTGAACCATCTGGATCCAGTGACCAGATATTCATCAGGATGACTGGAGATGGCCCAGGATGCAGTGGGAGACCTTGACCTTTTAGGCTAAGACCTTTTCAAGTACTCACTTAAAGTGAGGTAATGCCCATTCAATGAATAGGCCTCTTTAAAAGTAGTCAGGGGATGGCCCCTTTAAATAGAAAATAAATAAATCAACCTGGGAGGGACAGGAGCATCAGGGTTGTTGTTTTGAACAGAAGCAGTTACTACTGACATTCATTCTAAGCCAGGAAGGTCCAAAAGCAGTCACTGAGTGGAGCTTGGGCAGCGATCCATTTTTATTCCATGTATGGATTTCAGAGTACACTAGGTCTGAGGTTGTACGGGAGGAAAGAAAGAAATAATGGCAGGAACAAAGAAAGAAAGAAAGAGATAAAGAGAGGAGAGGAAGGAAGGAAGGAAGGAAGGAAGGAAGGAAGGAAGGAAGGAAGGAAGGAAGGAAGGAAGGAAGGAAGGAAAAGGAAGGGAAGGAACAGAAAGAAAGAAAGAAAGAAGAGAAGAAAGAAAGAAAGAAAGAAAGAAAGAAAGAGAAAGAAAGAAAGAAAGAAAGAAAAGAAAGAAAGAAAGAAAGAAAGAAAGAAAGAAGAAGAAAGAAAGATGGAAAGAAAGAAAGAAGAAGGAAAGGAAAGAAAGAAAGAAAGGAAAGAAAGAAAGAAAGAAAGAAAGAAAGAAAGAGAAAGAAAGAAAGAAAGAAAGAAAGAAAGATGGAAAGAAAGAAAGAAGAGAAAGAGAGAGAGAAAGAAAGAAAGAAAGAAAGAAAGAAAGAAAGATGGGAAAGAAAAGAAAGAAGGAAAGAAAGAAAGAAAGAAAAGAAAGAAAGAAAAGAAAGAAAGAAAGAAAGAAAGAAAGAAAGATGGAAAGAAAGAAAGAAAGAGAGAAAGAGAGAGAGAGAAAGAAAGAAAGAAAGTAAGAAAGAAAGAGAAGAAAAGAAAGAAAGAAAGAGAGAAAGAGAGAGAGACAAAGGAAGGGAGGAAGAAAGAAAGAGAGGAAAAATAAAGAAAAAGAGAAAGAAAAGAAAGAAAGGAAGGAAGGAAGGAAGGAAGAGAGAGAGAAAGAAAAAGAAAGAAAGGAAAGCAAAAGAAAGAAAATAAAATTATTCTCTAAATTGTGTATTCAAGAAATGTTCTTATTTGGTGCAGCTGAGACTGAGGGAGAAAAGTCTAGCACCCCTTGTTATGAATACTATATTTTCCTTAAAATATTTTAACTTCACATTAGCTTTTAAAAAAAAAAGTTGCCTTGTCACATATTCATAGTAACATTATTTTCTATCAAAACATCAATATCTTTTCTAAATAAAATGATTTTTAGAATTAACTTCATAAAACTAAACTTGTAAAGGATTTATTTTTTTAACCCAACACTAGAAGTTAACATTCATTTCAATTAAATTTCAAAGCTGAGGCTCCTTTTATATTCAGATTCTGTTGTCCTGGGAGTTATGTGGGGTTTTTTCCCCAGTTTTAGATCATCTGAAACCTTTATAAGTACTTTTTATAGCTTTATTCAAGACACTGATGAAAAATAGAAACTAACATATAAACACTGGAGCACTAAAGGCAGGTCCTGCAGACACTCCACTATTTATCTCCCCACTTGGTTTATGCCAGTCATTTCCTTCAATATCCTAAATCATTGTTCATCTAGGATTAGGATCTGGAACTCATTGAGAGATTAATACACACCTCTCATCCAGTGAAGTTCTATTTTATTGTTCCATCATGGCATAGCAGTGGTTTTGTCATCTTGTAGGGCTATCCAAAGAAAACAAGTGGCAATGATTTCACCTGTGAACCTGGCGATGCCTTTTAGGGTGTGCTCAGAACACAAGCTCGGCTAAGTTCAGGAGACTCATCAACCAGAAAGATAATTGCTGACCACAAGTTAAAAACCATGTTCACCGACCATTTTCACCTGTTCTATTTAGGTATAATACAACTGTGATCTGCTTCAGTGGGTGAAGTAGCCATGTGGAATATGAAGTATTAAAAAGAAAAATGCAACTTTTGTCAATGATTTATTCTTGGAAAATAATTTCAAAACATTCCCAAAGAATTTCGTTACATTTATAACATAGGAAACTCTAAAGTCAGAAATCTTTGACATTGAAAATTTTCTTATGGACAAAGCTATACTTCCCTCCCTTCTTTGCTAAAAGATCTGTGCATGCTATGGTGACAAAATAATTCATAGTGGAAGAAATCTTAAAAGGTTTTCCCTGTGCTCAAGTTAGCAAATTGGACAATACTAATCTTTACCCTATGTGACAGATATTGTCCTAGGTGCAGGAGCTGCATAGATGAAAACTGAGAGCTCCTGACCTCAAGGAGCAAATGAAGTGATGATAGATGAATAGTCTATTAATTTGTTTTTGCAAAATTCACTTTCAATTTTATCCTTATCTAATACCTCTAATATAGTAATAAACAACATATATTTGTTTATGACTAAATGTGGAGCATAGCATAGTGAGAACAGAGCTGAGTTCAAGGCATGCTTCTGACACATACTACTTGTATGACCCTAAGCAAGTTATTAAAACTAACATTAATCTAGGCAATTTTCTAAGAATATAAATTACAGAGAAGATGCTAATTTGAGTTGGTAGAGAGAGCTTTCAATACCAAAAAAATCATAGATCCAGGCCCATTTCTTATGTCTACTGCCGTATAATAACTATTTCTCATCAATTTGGGGTTTTCAGTCATCAGTGTTGTCTAATTACAAATGCAATCAGAGCAGGGAGGAGCCAAGATGGCAGAGTAGAAAGACTCACATATGCTAGCTCCAAAACCACAGCCCATAAATTTCCTGTAAAAAGAACTCCCCACAAATTCTGGAGTACTGCAAGCTGCGCACCAACGCAATGGAAGAAATTTCCGTCCCAGAGAGCCCTGGAAAACCGTCCCCAGGGGTCCATCGTGCTCCGGAAAGCAGAGCCCACCCCTGAACTGCCCTGGCCGCACGGCCCCAGAGGAGCAGATCCAAGCAGGCTTCAGGGACGGAACCTCCGGGGGCTGTGAAGGTCCCTCCACCCACAGGCACTACAGGTCAGTGAGAGAGACTTCTGGGCTGGCCAAGAGGGGAACAGGGTGTCTCTGTGACTTGGGCCTCCTCGGGAGGCAGTGGTGGAGACAGCAGCAGAGGCAGCAGCAGCCCAGGACTCCCAGAGCAGGCAGGAGCTCCATTACCAAAGGTCTCTGCATAAACCCCCTGAGGGAACTGAGCCTGGGAGGCGGCCCTGCCCCCACCTGAGCACCAGAACTTAAGCTCACATTGAATAGCAGCCGCTCCCACCTTGGAAAGTTCTGAGGCTGGGAAGCAGCATTTGAATCTCAGACCCCAAGCATTAGCTGGGAAGATCTAGGCAGGGGTGGAGAGGAATCTCAGAAGTCAAGTAACTGGCTGGGAAAATGCCAAGATAAAGGAAGCAAAATAAGACCATAGAGAGCTACTTTCTTGGGGAACAGATGTTCCTTCCTCCTTTCATTTCTGATGAAGAAGTACAATACTTGCCATCAGGGAAGGACATGGAGGTCAGGGTCTCTATATCCCAGACATCCGAGGTGGATGTCCGGTGGGCTCAGGCCATGGAAGAACTCAAAAAGGATTTTGAAAATCGTTAGACAGGTGGAGGAAAAACTGGGAAGAGAAATGAGAGAGATGCAAGAAAAGCATGAAAAACGGGTCAATACCTTGGTAAAGGAGACCCCAAAAAATGCTGAAGAAAATAACACCTTGAAAAATAGGCTCACTCAATTGGCAAAAGAGGTTCAAAAAGCCAATGAGGAGAAGAATGCTTTCAAAAGCAGAATTAGTCAAATGGAAAAAGAGGTTCAAAAGCTCACTGAAGATAATAGTTCTCTCAAAATTAGAATGGAACAGATGGAGTCTAATGACTTTCTGAGAAAACAAGAATTCATAATACAAAACCAAAAGAATGAAAAAATGGAAGATAATTGTGAAATATCTCATTGGAAAAACAACTGGCCTGGAAAATAGATCCAGGAGAGATAATTTAAAAATTATGGGACTACCTGAAAGCCATGATCAAAAAAAGAGCCTAGACATCATCTTTCATGAAATTATCAAGGAAAACTGCCCTGAGATTCTAGAACCAGAGGGCAAAATAAGTATTGAAGGAATCCATCGATCACCACCTGAAAGAGATCCAAAAAGAGAAACTCCTAGGAACATTGTGGCCAAATTCCAGAGTTCCCAGGTCAAGGAGAAAATATTGCAAGCAGCTAGAAAGAAACAATTCCAGTATTGTGGAAAGAAAATCAGGATAACACAAGATCTAGCAGCTTCTACATTAAGGGATCGAAGGGAGTGGAATAGGATATTCCAGAAGTCAAAGGAACTAGGACTGAAACCAAGAATCACCTACCCAGCAAAACTGAGTATAATACTTCAGGGGAAAATATGGTCTTTCAATGAAATCAAGGACTTTCAAGCATTCTTGATGAAAAGACCAGAGCTGAAAAGAAAATTTGACTTTCAAACACAAGAATGAGAAGAAGCATGAAAAAGTAAGCAGCAAAGAGAAGTCATCAGGGACTTACCAAAGGTGAACTGTTTACATTCCTACATGGAAAGACAATATTTGTAACTCTTAAAACATTTCAGAATCTGGGTAGTTGGTGGGACCACACAGAGATGTACACACAGACACACACATGTACATGCGTTCATGCACACACACATACACACATGCACGCACATACAGAGACAGAGAGCACAGAGTGAATTGAATAGGATGGGACCATATCTTAAAAGAAATTAAGGTAAATGGTGAGAGAGAAAAGTAGTGGGAGGAGAGAGGGTGAAATGGAATGGGGTAAATTATCTCTTGTAGAAGAGGCAAGCAGGAGACTTTTTAGTGGAGGGAAAAAGAGGAGAGCTGAGAAAAAAAACATGAAGTTTACCCTCATCACATTCGACTAAAGGAAGGAGTAAAATGCACACTCATTTTGGTATGAAAACCTATCTTACAGTACAGGAAAGTGGAGGAGAAGGAGATAAGCAGGGAGGGAGGGATGATGGAAGGGAGGTCAATGGGAGAAGGGAGCAATTTGATGTCAACACTCAGGGAGGGAAAGGGTCAAAAGACAGAATAGAAACAATGGGGGGCAGAATAGGATGGAGGGAAATACAGTTAGTCTTAAACAACATGACTGTTATCAAAGTCATTTGCAAAACTACACAGATAGGGCCTATATTGAATTGCCTGCCTTCCCGAAGGGAATGGGTGGGGAGGGAGGGATGGGGAGAATTTGGAACTCAAAGTTTTAGGAACAACTGTTGAGTATTGTTGTTGGTATCGAAATAAGAAATACAGTTAGTGGGGAATAGAAAGCCATCTGGCCCTACAGGAGAAAAGGGAAAATGGAGACAAGAGAAGGGAGGGATGACAGAAGAGAGGGCAGATTGGTGATAGGGAAAATTAGAATGCTCGGTGTATTGGGGTGGGGGGAGGGGATAAATGGGGAGAAAATTTGGAACCCACAATTTTGTGAAAATGAATGTAAAAAGTTAAATAAATAAATTTATATTTAACAAAAAAATAAAATAAAAAAATAAAAAACAAATGCAATCAGATCAGGTAACTAGCCAATCAAAGCGAAATATTTCAAGGTAGAGGAGTGAGATTTTCTTCATAAGTTTTGGATCTCAAGAATACACATTTTGTCCAAGATTTTTTAATTCTTGTAAAACAAATCTCTAAACAGTGGATTTTTCTTTAGGGTGTCTGAAGTGGAAGAAGTGGTTTGTTACGTATTGGAGTAGCCTTGGCTCTTCCCAGTGTTCACAGTTATATCTGTGATGCTATGTCTCTGGACATCTTAAGGGTTGTATTATAGCTCAGTAGAGTAGAACATCTTTATAAATACTTTTATAATGATCATTGCAGAATATCTAAAATATCTTCTTAGTTAATAATTTGGTAAAGGGTAACACATTGCCAGGCAGCCTAGGCTTCAATTTTTTTCATTCAATAAACCTGAGAATTCACTTTCTATTTGTAACATTGTTGATTGTAAACAAACTTACACAAAATGAAACTAATATGTAAATGGAGCATTGAACATTTAAAATAGATTAAAGTTATTTGGGGCAACAATTGTTAACAGGCAGAAATTTGATTGAACATTTTTAGGAGTTTTTGTTTGTTTAAGAAGGGGGAAGCTGGAGAAGGTACATCTCAGTTACGTTTGGAAATAAAGTCAGCTAAACTCTTCCATATTAGTTTGTGTTAAAGTGATATCAATGCTCCTAAGCAAACATCAATTGGCAGTTAAACCAGAGAGTGTTCATCACTTCAGGAAAATCATGATCTCAGGCTAGAAAAATAACATATCAATATATATGTTCTATTGACTCAGGCTCAGGGATCAAGTTCAGGCTTATGGTTGGAGAGGACATGGTAAAAATCCTAGTGCCACTCTCTAAGTCTCAGTGTCCTTATGTCTAAAATTGTGAAATGAATGAATAAATAAAAGTCATTCTATCAAATTCATAGGGTTAGTATAGGATAAATGTTTTAAAAATAGGAACTCTTATTTGAATTTTACGTTCTAGTCCCAGGCTTCTGGTTATTGTGGCAAAGGCCAAAAAAATGTATTGAAATGAAATCTCCACTTAAGGAAAATAAGCCAGGTACACTTTTGACCTAACTCTGATCCTGACTCTCTGGACTTTTAGGTCTTGCCTCTATTGGATCTGTATCATCCCTCCCTGCCCTATAAATGGAATATTAATTCCATGAGGGTAGAGACTGTCTTGATTTCTTATATTTCTATATTCAGTAGCACACTATCTGGCATATTATAAATACTTAATAAATGCCTTATTTTGTCTAACCTGTAACATAATGAAGAGGACTTTATTAGTATCAGAGGTTTCTCATCTTAATAGCTATCAATAACCATAATGGCATAATAATAAGTATTAATACTATATTATTAATGTTATTGAGAATAAATTATCATTAATAATGCTAATAGAAGGGGTTTTTTCACAAAGAAGGGAAGGAAATGTTAAAGTTTGTAGATTTATAGAATGCATTTTTAAAATATTTTTAGCCAAACTGAGAAATAAAGCAATGAACTCAGTTGCTGATTTCCTTTCTTTGTTTCTTTCCTTCCTTAATTCTTTTCCATTTTATTCCTTTGTTTATTAGTTTGCAGATAATATAAGCACTTTAATTTTTATTTTTAAAAATAAAGTCCTGATGAAATATTTTCCAACAAAAAACTTTCAACAAAAGAAAACAAAGCAAAACAAAAACACAAGAAATTATTTACAAACCAGAAGAAGCATGTTAAATATGCTGAAACTAATGGCAAAGCATTATACAATTATTCTTTTTTCTAGATGTTCCAAAATTATATGAATAAATTAAATATTGTAAGTAGATTAACTTTAACCCCAAAACTATAGGCAACTATCACCTAAACTGAGACTGGAGTGAGGAACAAAGATCACTTAAAGATCTTATTATAAGTCTGAAATACCCTATAAAAAGATAAATTAAATAGTTTTTAAAATGACATGTAAGTCCTCTAGAATGTTCTTTTTTACTTCTAATTCCCAAATTACTCCTGAAAGAAAATGTGACCCATACATTCTTTCCTGTCTCCTTAAAATTGCTTCAAAAGACTGATCTAGCTAGCTGTAAGTTAATGTGTTTAGAGCAAATTCTTAACGTGCCAATAAGTCAATATAATTTCAGTATATTAATAATTGTATTTAAATAAGAATCAAGAGCCTTTGAATACACGCAAATGCTAAAAATGTGAATACACATATGTATACAAATGCTAAAAATATGAATACATAGCAAATAAATTCATATCTTTATATGTAAACACACGCATATATGCTAAGGACATAGGTATACATACCGTCATTGTATATATATATTAATATATTTCCACTTATATTAATAATACAAGCCAGCTTCCAGAAGATAAATGGTGACTCTACATACTTAAGAGATAAGTACAAAAGGAGATACTATTGTTAAAAGGAAAAAGGGAATAGTCAGAATTTAGTAATTATTCCAGTAATTTAATTGGTTAAAAAAAATGAAATCTGTGAATTATCTGCTAATGCCATTCTCTTCATTAGAATTTTCTTTAATCCTGAAGGGTGAAGGCCCAATGCCCCACGCTCTCACAGCGCCTCATCTCACAGAATCTACCCATGGCATGTCATGAAGGTCACTAAGTTAATTGGCTGTGGAGTACTTAAAGTCACTAATTCTGTCTTATGAATTATCTGATTTCTAAATTTAAATTTCTTTGGTCAAGGTTATAAGATTAGTATGCCCTGAAATGAGGGAAATATTTACAGGGGTTATTTTGACTCACTAGTGAAGATCCCAGGAATACTATTAATAATGATTTAATTATTCAGTTAATCCAACTGTATGTATGTGAAGTACAGAATTTAAAATGTGCCCTTTCTTATCTGAATTTGAAGTTAGACTTTTATAGCTCTCTGGGGATTTCTGGCTTGGTAACTAAAAGGATAAGTGTTTCTCCTACAAACTTTGTCACAAGTGACTCAGATAAGTAATTTGGCATATGGGCCACTCACATTGAATATATTATAAAATGAGGTATCATTGAGCATCTGGCACCATCTTTCAAAAACTCACTATTCGTAAGCCACAGTTAGCTTACTTTATACACCAGAGACATACAGATTTGAAGGTATCTGTGCATGTTATGTCAATAATGTGATTGATACAATACATACATCACATGATACATCAAGATGATTGCATCTTCAGTTATACATCAATATTTTCTTACCTCACCATGCCCTGCTTGTCCATATCCTCCCCAAAATATGCTACAGGAACTAGTGGTGAGTTGGTGTGGGGAGCTTTCTCCTATTTTCATAATGGTGCCATTGGAGACCATGGATTGTCCACCTTACAGCTTTCATTTTCTCCATGTGATTACCAATCATCTTTTTTAATTAAACATTTCTTTGATATCCTTTACTCTTATTATTCTTCCTTGTTTCTTGTTATACATTATGTTTCGATTCATCCACCATAAATCTTGATTTCTTCTAAGTAATAATCTTTGCTTTTTTTACATTTGACTCATCATGACATTTCCATATAGAAATGTGCTAAACAAAAATTTTTTTTAGTTTATTTTGAAAATTCATTATTTGTTTTTAGCTGTTTTTTCTTTTGTTTTTTAAATTTTGAGTTCCAGATTCTCTTCCTCCTTTTCACAACTCTCCCACCCACTGAGAAGGCAAATATATAGGCAAAAATATAATACAATTATACATGTGAAATCATGCAAAATATATTTCCATATAAGTCATATTGCAAAAAAAGAAAAAAATAAAGTGAGAAAATTATACTTCACTTTGAACTCAGAGTTCATCAGTTCCCTCTGGGGACATCGATAGCATTTTTTTCCTTATGAGTCCTTTAGAACTGTCTTGTATAATTGTATTGATCAGAGTAGCCCAGTCTGTCATGGTTAATCATCATTGCAACATTATTGTTACTGTATACAATGATCTCCAGGGTTTCTTCACTTCAATTTGCATCAGTTCGTGAAAATCTTGACATGTTTTTCTCTGAAACCATTCCCCTCTTATTTCCCACAGCACAATAGTACTCCATCACAATCATGTCATAACTTGTTCAGCCATTCCTTTCCACCACAAAAAGAACTTCTATTAATATTTTATACAAATAAGTCCTTTTCCTTTTTCTTTGCTCTCTTTGGGTTACAGACCTAATAGCAATATTTCTGGGTCAAAGGATCTGCAGTTTTACAGTCCATTAGATATAGTTTCAGAATGGTCATATGAGTTCATTACTCCACAAACAGTTCATTAATGTACCTATTTTCCCTCATCCCCTCCAGCATTTGTCATTTCTGATAGGTAAACGTGGTTTCTGAGTTGTTTTAATTTTCCTTTCTCCAATCAATAATATTTTAGACCATTTCTTCATATGACTATAGTAGTCAGGTGATGGAGTGGATAGAGTGCTGGGATTAAAGTGAGTAAGTCTCATTTTCATGAGTTCGAATGTGGCCTCAGATACATACTAGCTATTTATCTCAGTTCCTCATCTATAAAATGAACTGGAGAACAAAATGGCAAACCTTTCCAGTATCTTTGCCAACAATATACCAAATGGAGTAATGAAGACTTGGACATGACTGAAAATGTCTAAACAACATAAAAACTCTTTCTTTCACAACTGTTTTATATGAGAAAAAAATTCCCCATTCTACCTCTCCCTTTCCCCTTCTCCCAGTGTATCCCTCTTTCTTATACTTTTGAGATGAGGCCAGTATAATCAATTCACATTCTTGCCCTCTATGTATGTAGATTTCTCTTCACTGTCATAATTATGATGTTCTTAGGAGTTATATGTATCATCTTTACATATAGAAATGAAAAGCTTATTATTGAGTCCCTTATGTTTACTTTTTCATGTTTACCTTTTCATGCTTCTCTTGAGTGTTGTGTTTAAATATCATATTTTTTATTCAGTTGTAGTCTTTTCATCAGATATGCTTGAAAGTCCTCCATTTAATTTAATGCTCAATCCCCCCCTAAAGCATTATATTCAGTCTTGCCAGATAAGTTATTCTTGATTGAAAACCTGGCCTCTTTGCTGTTTGGAATATTACATTCCAAGTCTTCTTTACTGTGGAAAGTGATAAATGTTATGTGATCCTGCCTTTGACTCTATGATATTTAAGTTGCTTCTTTCTGGCTGTTCATAATATTTTCTCCTTGATCTGGGAGCTCTAGAATTTGGCTATACTATTCCTGGGAGTTTTGATTTTAACATCACTTTCAGGAAATGATACATGGATTCTTTCATTTTCTATTTTATCTATTTGTTCTAGTTATTAGGGTAATTTTCTTTGAAAATTTTTTGAAATATGATATCTAGACTCTTTTTTTTTCATCATGACTCTCAGGTAGTCCAATAATTCTTAAGCTATTTCTTCTCAATATATTTTCCTGGTCAGTTGTTTTTCTAATGAAATATTACTCACTCTCTTCTATTTTTTCATTCTCTTGATTTTGTTGCATTATTTCTTGAAATTTCATGGAACCACTAGCTTCTACTTGCATAATTCCAAAATTTAAGGAATTATCTTCTTCAGTGAGCTTTCTTTAGTGACCTTTTTTTTCCCATTTGGTTAATTATGCTTTTTAAGGATGTCTTTTCTTAAGTGAATTTTTGTACCTCCCTTTTTATTTGGCCTATTCTGATTTTAAAGGATTTATTTTCTTCGATGAATTTTTGTGCCTATTTTGCCATTAATCCAATTATGATTTTAATCTATTCTCTTCAATATTTTAGTGCCTCTTTTGCCAGTGTATTAATTCTCTTTTCATAATTTTCTTTCACCATTCTCCTTTCCTTTCCCAATTTTTCTGCTGCCCCTTTTATCTCTTTCTTTATCTCTTCCAGGAATCCTTCTGGCCTTGGGTCCAGCTAGTATTTTTCTTTGAGGTTTTGCTTATAGTTGTTTTATTTTGATATCTTCTTCTAAGTTCATGTCTTTGTCTTTCCTGTCAGATACTATTTTTTTCCCTTGATCAGTTTTTTTAATGTTTTCTCATTGTCCCATCCTGTAGAACTTCATGTGAAAGTTAGGCTCACTTCGGGAGGAGAGTACTGTGCCAAGTTGCAGGGTTTTTGTGCAACTGTTTTCCAAGCTAGTTCTGGGGGTCAGCAATTTTCAGTGTTTCTAAGTTGGTGTTATCCTGGGAGAAGTGTAGACACTACTCTTCTGATATTCATTCTGGTCTTTATCTAGGAAGGGCCTCTACACCCCTCTAGGCACAAATGATAGCACTCTTCTTGGCCCTGTAACTGTGACTATATACCTTGCTTCCTTGTGACTGACCACCAGCACTTCTCTCCACCATGTAAATGTGTCCCAGAACGGCTTATGGGCAATAGAGTTGGTAATCAGCTCCAGCTGCACTCAGAGCCAGGAAGGGGTTCTTATAATCCCTTTCTGACAGTTGTACAAATTTCTTGCCATCTGTGAACTGAGAGGTCCTGAAACTGATGCTTCTGCTGACATCTCAGTCATCTCCAGGACCCAAAGCTGGTGCTTCTGCAATACTGTGAGTCTGAGCTCACACAGTATCACATACCTCTCCTATAGATCTCCTATGTTGTCTTAGCCTGGAAAATTATCTTCCTTTGGCCTTTGTTTTGGCTCTGCCACTCCAAAATTTAAGATATTCTTTTAAAGTTTTTGGAGGGGGATGTTGGGAGAATTCAGCTGAGTTTCAGTCTGTACTCTGCCATCTTGATTCCAAGTAGGCCATGACTTCTTAAACTTCTTTTATCTACATAATGAATCTTTTTGATGATCTATAAATCCCCTTCTTAGAATGATAAGCTTTTGTAAAAATTATAATGGCAGGAAATTGCAGTTAGATGTTAGTGAAAATAAGGATATGATATTTTTTATCTCAAATAATAGACCTCATGAAAACTATCCTTGGACCCTTAAGTTCCTTGAGGGCAAGGACAGTCTTCCCTCTTTTGTTTGCATCCCCTGGGCTTAGGACATGCCTGCCACATTGTAGGTGTTTAATAAATGTTTACTGAGTGAGAGTCTTTGGATCTAGGTTAGGAAACCCTTGCTGTAGTGTGATAGTTAGAAATATATAGCTACCAAATTGTTTTTCAAAATGAAAAAAGGAAATGCAAGATGGGAAAATCTTTTAGAGGACTATAGTTGTGTACTATTCATTCTGAAATCAATTGTCCAAGATAAAATATAAATGATAAAAATAATAGTGAGTGACCTTTGTATCTTAGAAGCCAAGAAGTTCGGATATAGAGTCTCTCAGTTATGTAGAGCTCCATTTTGCCGAATGTGAGCAGAGTATTGATTTGAAAAACATTTCTCTGAATGCAAGAGTAAAGCAGATGCTGTCTGGAAAGTAATGGCTGCTAACAGATGCATGGATACTACAGGAATAGAGGCAGCTGGCTATTTTGGTCATTGTTAATTTGAGTGTAAACTCAAGAAAGTCTTTTCTAAAATTATTTTTAATCTTTTGTGAGAAGCATATGGCTCTATGCCATGTTGGGGAATGTCTGGTGTTAGGTCTTGCTACCACTCACCCCATCCCCACTCCTGTAGTCTTTGTTTCAGAGGAGAGAGTATAACTTGGGCATTTGTAGGGAAACATTTTGCATACCTGTCTTTCCCAATGAGTGTGAAACATACAGAGATTCAGGATACTGTAGTTATTGAATGCCCCCAAGCTCTATTCAGATTTTTGGATTAGGAATTTTATGGGAATACCATATTTAGGAATATTGTAGTTGCCTATATAGTATTTACCATCTATACTCTATCTCTTTGTCTCAGTCTTTAGCTAAAGCAATTATATATATATATATATATATATATATATATATATATATACATACATACATACATACATACATATCTGTGGTAGCTCAAATTGCTCTGCAGATATCTAGCATTCTAGCCAATTAGGACATGCAGATCATCTATAATGTACCCCAGGTACCCCTGTCTGGATAGTAGCATTCCAATCTGAACGACTTGCTCTGGAAAGACCAGAGCATTTTGTGCAGGGTGCTGACTTGTTGCTTTTGTTTGTTATAACTCCACAGATCACTCACCTCAGGCCTCATTATGCGCAGAAGTTTAGAAGGCAAGGCTAATGAGAAAAACATAACAAAACAAAACAAAACTCTGGCAGATTCTCCCATTCTAGAGTGGCTTCAGAAATGGTTCCAGTGATCCACTGAGTCTGCTCTTACAAGCACATCCAAGAGATATGCCAACAGGCTCACTTAGCTTGCCCACTAATTGATAAAAATCAGCATTGCCTGAACTACCTTAAATGAACTGATATTAAGTTCAAAAATAAATTTCCCAAGTATAAGAAAAAATAAGATGGTAGAGTAGGAATTTGTATGCAAAAAGATGTGAGGTTTAGCAGAATGAAAACAATGTCAGTGGTATCATGTAATAGACAAAAAAAATCTATTTAATTTTGGTTTGCATTGATAGAGTAGTAAATTCAAGAAATGAAAAGGTGATAATCCTTCTTTTCTCTGCCTAGTCAGACCACATCTGGCATGTTTTGATTTATTCTGGGTGCTGTAGTTTAAGGACATCAAAAAGTTGGAGAGCATTGATGAGAAATCATTCACAATGGTGGAGGGTCTTATGTCCATGCCCTGGGAGTTTATATTCAGATTGGATGGGAGTTTGGAGGTGGAGATATTTATTTAGAGAACACCATGGTGTGAGGGACAGGACATATTCTTGATCTTCAACTCTGACAAGCTGTCCTGTGAAACATGGGTAGCCTTGTTCTATTTGACCCTCTAATACAGAGCTTGGAACACTGGGTAAAATTTACAAAGATAGAAATTTAGGTTTGCCATTATGAAAGACATCCTAAAAAAACAGAATATTTAACAAATGGGATAGACTACCTAGGGTGGGAGTAGGTTCTGACTCACTTTTGGTCTCTAAGTAGAATTTTGAAGACTGCTATCTTATGTTGCAGTGAGGATTATTTAGGGGATTATTTAGGATTATTAGAGGTCTTGGCCTAGATTGGCACTAAACGTTGAAGGACTTAGTGATTGAAGGGAACTTAAAGACCATTTAGTACAACTTCCCTTCCTTATTTTATAGACATGGCCCTTCTCTTGTTATGTTCTAGTTTCCTAAAATTAAAAAAAAAAAAAACCTACCACCAACAAAACCCAAAAAACAGCAACAACATTTTTTTCTCATGTTTCCAAAAGCTCACTGAGATAGAGTTTACCTCAGCAGTGGCAGTTCTCAGAGCCTAGTCCTGTAATCAGGGTAGTGTTAATCACTGCTCCTTCTAAATGGGACACTTAAAAACGTTACTCTTGGGCATCACGAGAAATATAACCACGTATAAGCCATTTCACAAAGTCACTTGACACACTACTTAAATCCAGAGGAGCTGAGTAGAAGTATAACTGTCAAATTGCACAAACTTTCCACAGGTTTTGGAGGACCATTATGTTCAGTATAAATTTGAAAATCCTCTTTCTTTGCCCAATTTGAGAACAGATTCAATTGAATAGTTCTCAAATAACAGCTTTAGTTAACTAATTAATGCTATGTTTTTCAAAATAACTACCTCCAGGTTAGTGGGGAGCCGCCAAGCTCAGGGATACCTGTGTCTTATTTTGTAGATAAACTCATTTGAGCAGAAATCCATTAAGGTTAATCAGACCTGAGGCATCATGGAAACATGCTCATTTGCCTGACCCTGTTAATTCCTGTCTGCTTTTAAACCATATTTTAATCAAACTAGTGTCTGGAAATTGAGATAATGCCCAAGTAGGATTCTTCTAAAATAGCCAGTAACATAATTAGGATGATCAAGACTTTTCAGCTTTTATTGCTTTTGTTAGCAGCATCTCTTTTCTAACCACTGTAGCAGTGGGATTTAGGAAGTGTATTTCAAGGATAAAGTGGATTCATCTGCCAAGAAACTTACTTTTATAATTTTCATAAAATTCTCAAGTATCAAATCAAATTTTTGCATTCTCTGAAGCCTGAATTTGCAACCACATGGAATTGAGGGTTGAGTTATCCTTCTTCTTATGGTAATAATGTTCCCTGGCTGAAGAGGTACTCACATGCATCTCTAGAAGCTTTAGGAGTTCCACAGAGGACCTGGCTACTCTCTGGAGCTTTCACTTCCTACCAGTACCACAATGATACCAAGCCATAATTAACCAGAGGATTGGTGGTTACAATGGGCTGGCCAAATATAATTTCACTTGGAAGCATTTCTCAGCTTCAAGAAGATTCAAACTATTCCTATTATAAGTGTCTATAGTAAAATGGCACATCTATATTGCTTATTAAAACAACTACCACCAAAATAAATAAGAGCAACAACCAAAACATCACTTTCCAGACACAGTCCTGGGGTCTACAAAGATTAAAACCAATCATTTATAGCTTCATTTAACATAATCAGAAGACTACAGATTTAGAGTTAGAAGAGTTAGAGGTTATCTGGTCAAATATTCTTTCTGTATAGGTGACAAAACAAAGAGAAGTGACTTGCCCAAGGTCATAAAAATTAAACTCTCCTTAGATTCAAGTCCTAGTTTACTTTAAATCCTATATTCTTTACACTTCACCACATGGACTCCCCTTCCCCATATGATCACAACCTGCATTCAGAGAGCAAGTAAATAGAAATGCCGAGATACTCATTTGTGAGGGCAAGCAAAATAGGATTTTTTGCTGTTTTTGTTTATACCAAGAAGTATAATGCCTCTCAATAATATGATTAAGGAGGATCTTTTCCACCCATTGTTGGACCCTGGAAGATTTGTAGGAAGGCCTACATCTTTTGTTAATGAGACACTTGTTCTCAAGGGATGTGATGCTTTCTGGCTTAAAACGTGTATAAAGACTCTAAGGTGCTATTTTTCTTTGGGGCTTAGTTTTTGGAAGAAGGTTTGTGTGCCAGACGAGACTCTGGGAAGCTGTTAAGCAGCGCACCAGCTTTGAAAACCCAGATGCTGGTACTTCCCTCTCTGGTAACGATGTATGCATGTATGTATGTTAATGGTCAGACATTTGGAAGTATGTCTGTTGACTTTCTCTGTATTTTCTTTGAAGTTCAGGGTGCTGACTTTTTCTCCTGAACTAAGTGAATGATACATGTGCTTGATTAAAGGACATTGTTAACCCTTCAAAAGTTGCCTTTCCTTTTAGAGAAGCAGATCGAAGAACCTGTGATAGCAGCCTTCCCTCCCCCTGTGTATGTTAAGGTGCTTATTGATACATCATTCAAAGAAAAATTCAATTGCTTTACTGTGCCAATGCTTAGTAGTTTAGGAAATTTAATTGAGAATGCTCATTTAAAGGATAATATGTTTTCTGGGTCAATCCTAAAATTAAATAAAAATATCATTCCCTAAACATTTGGTGTTATCAAAAGTAAATATGTTTAAGACTAACATATAAGGAAACTAATATAATAAAGTATCTCTCAAAAATTAATTGAAAAATTCAATGATAATGCAATTTATGATATTTTCCTTTAAATATTTGCATTGACCATAGACAGCCTGATGTGTGATTTATGATCTTTGTCTCAGTATCCTCTTTCACCTATGTTACATTTTCAATTGTATAGCACCATCACAAAATTTCCTTTCATTACAATTTGGCTAAATAAAATCTGTCACTCCTCAGCATACAAGATGGCTTTGAATCTTTGAGTACATACCACTGTTTCAAAGGAGACAAAATAAATAGGTTAAATACATTTTGAGATTGAATATCTTAAGAAGCAGACAGTAATTAATGGAAAGTGCATCATACTTGAGTCAAAAGTATTGAGTTTGAGTACTGACTAGGTGTGTGATTATTCAGGCCACTAGGTGGCACAGTGCATAAAAGTTCTGGCACTAGTCAGAGTTCATGTCTAGCCTGGTTGAGTGACCCTATGTAAGTCATTTAAGCTCTGTGTGCCTTCGTTTTCTCCTTTGTAAATGTAGATAATAATAGCACCCACTTCTTAGGGTTATTGTGAAGATAAAATGAAATAATAATTGTAAAGCACTTAGCACAGTGTCTGGCACATAGGGTTATATAATTGGTAGCTGTTATCATTTAACCTTTCTAGTCTTCTATTTCCTGATCCATAACACAGAGATAATTACATTCACAACAAGTGACTCAGAAGGCAAAGGCAGATTTGGGAGCTCTCAACCTAAAGATGGCGAGGGGATTGGGTAACTGGTCAGAATGAAAATACAGATAATCCTTTGCTGACACTAGGTGCAGCTGGAGCTGACTGGAAACTCTGTTGACCATAAGCGGCTGGGGGTTGCAGATCCAGGGCAGAGATAAGCACTTGTGGTCAGTCATAAGGGAGCAGGAATCCTGGTCCCAATCCCAATGCAGAGAGGATGGTGAGTATGGTGGCTATAGGAGAGCAGCGGACCTGGACACAGTTCAAGGTCCAAGAAGAGTGCTAGGCTTACTGCTGCTAGGGAAAAGAAAGAATTAGAAACTAGAATCCAACAATATCTTGTGTACAAGAGACATACTTGAAACATAAAGACACACAGTTAAGATAAAAGCCTGCAGCAGAATCTATTATGCTACAGCCTAAGTAAAGAAGGCAATATAGTAATCATGATCTCACAAAAAGCAAAAGCAACAATGACCTCATTGAAACAGATAATCAGAGAAACTACATTTGTTCAAAGGTACCAGAGATGATAAAGTAATATAAAAATGTAAATAAAATCTGATTTCTGAAATACATAGGGAACTGAGTCAACTTTATTAAAAATTCTACAATTTCTACATTCTACAATTGTTAAAAGGTCCAAAGATATGAACAATCAGCTTTTGGAATAATAAGTCAAAACTATTTATGGTTATATAAAAACATGCTCTAAATCACTATTGATTAGAGAAATGCAAATTTAAACAGCTATGGGAAACAACCTCACACTGATCAGAAATGACAAATGCTGGAGGAGTTGAGTGAAAGTAGGTACACAAATACACTATTGGTGGAATTATGAACTAGTCAATTCTGTAAAACAATTTAGAACTATACACAAAATCTATAAAATTGTATATACTCTTTGACCTAGCAATACCACTATTTGGTCTGTACCCCAAAGAGGTAAAAAGAAAAGTACCTATATGTACAAAAATATTTATAGTAGCTCCTTTTGCGGTGGTAAAGAATTGGAAATCAAAAGGATGTCCATCAATTGATGTATGACTAAACGAAATTTGTAATATAATTATTATGGAGTACTATTCCATAGGAATGACAAGAGGGGTGCTGGTTGCAGAAAAAAAATATATGGAAAGACATATATATGAATTGATTGAAAGTGAAGGGAGAACTAGGAAATAGTTGTATACAATAAACAGCAATGTTGTAATGATGCTCGATTATGAAAGACTTGTCTATTCTGATTAATAATATGATCCAAGACAATTCCTAGGATCTCATGAGGAAAAAAAAGTCATCCTTGTTCAGAGAGAGAGAATTGATGAACTGAGTACAAATTGAATTATAACTTTCTTGCTTTCTTCCTTTTTTTGGTTTCTTTTTTCTCTACTATGCCTAATATGTAAATATATTTTTCATGATTTCATATATATAATTGATATAATTTTGCTTGCCTTCTCAATGAGTGCTGAAGGGTAGGAGGAAAGGAGATGGTTTAGAACAAAATTTTTTAATGAATATTTACAATGCTTTTTTTTATATAAAAAGCTAAAGGTTGAGCAAGGATACAAAAAGAAGTGGTGTTTGTTATAAATTCAGAATCTGATATATATGATAACTCTGATCTGGAAACTAAGAATGTGTTTAGTTGTATAAAGTTGGTAAGCCCCAAAATGAAGCAGACATACAAACTAAATATAGGAAAAGGAAAAGCATTTGTTTTTAACACTTAGAAATATTCTTTTATTATTATGACTGATTTAATGATCCTGTACACAACAGGTAGTTATAAACTGCATCCATATGGGCAATTCAAAATTTTATGCATCTTTATATGGGCATACAACAACTCAACAACTTCCTGAAATTCGTCTGCCCTCTTAAATACTCAGTTCATTCTTTCTGGAAAGTCTACATGAAGTTGCTCAAATTTCTGTAAAGCATATAAATCTATTAAGGAATATTAAGGATTTCCTCAACTTTACCTGCATATTTCTAATACTCTCAGTGATAGCTTACATTACTATTACACTTGCCATGTAGAATCTCATTTGCCTCTCATGCTAACCTTGTGATATAGGTAGGGTAAGTATTGTTACATAGGAGGATACCAAAACTGAGAAAGAAAAAGTTCACATCATCTATGGAATCATAGATTTAGAGCTGTATGGTACCTCAGAGGTCATCAAATTCAACTCTAACATTTTACTGATGAGGACACTCTGAGATACTGAGAGATGCATGATTTTCCCACAGTCATTTAGCTAGAAAATGTCTAAGGCTGGATATGTTCAGTCATTCCCTAATTAATCAGTTTCTGTTCAATATACAATCTTTCAATACCACAAAAAAGACTGCTAGAGATATTTTTTGTACATTAGGTTCTTTTTTCTTTGATGTCTTTGGGGTACAGACCTAGTAGTGTCATTGCTTGGTCAAAGGGCAGGTACAATATTCTAGCCCTTTGGGCATAGTTCAAAATCTTTCTCCAGAAGAGTTGGACCAGTTCACAATTCCACCATCATCGGATTAATGTACCTATGGTACTTTCTATAAAAAATGTAGTTTCCCTGATTATCTTTTAATTAGGTCTAGGATTTGTTTTGTTTTGGGAGGGCAGAGCCAAGATGACAGAAAAACAGTAGTCTTAGTCCTTGGGCAAGGAAGAGCACTAGCACATCAGAGTTTGTGGTCAAAGTGGAGCAAGGAGACAGGTAACAGTTCCAAGGCGGAAGAAAAAAGAGCACTTGTAGTCACTTGCAGACCAGAGGACAGGCCAGGAGATTCATAAATAAACTTGTACCACTTTGTAAGAACTATACCACTCTCTTTGTACCAGTTTGGAAGAATAGAAAACCCAGAGTTTGTTCTAAAAACAGCTACATAAGAAATCTGAAGCTTGGGATATTGCTCCCTCAACTCTGGGAGCAGAGGTCAACTTAAACATAAAGTCAAAAGTTAAGAAATAGGTTGGAAAAAATGAGCAAAGTAGAGATAAAAGAGCCTGACCAAATAAAGTTACTATGTTGGCAGAGAAGACCAAAACTCAAAAGATGACAGCTTATTCAAAACTGCTTCATCCAAAGCCTCAAAGATAAATTTGAATTTGTCTCAATTCAATAAGAATTCCTGGGAGAACTTTAAAAAGTATTTTAAAAATGAAGTAAAAGAGATAAAAGAAAAATTTGAATGTATATGAGAATAATGCAAAAATGTCAAAGAAAAGGGATCAACAGTTGGGCAAAAGAGGCAAAAAAAAAAGAAAAATACTGAAGAAAATAAAAGCTGAAAATAGGTCAAACAGTAAAAGAGGCACAAAAATCCAATGAACAGAACATGTTAAAAATGAAAATTAACCAACTGGGATAAAATATACAGAAAATGACTTGAGTACAACTCCATAAAAAGTAAAACTGGGCAATTGGAAATAGGTATGCTAAAATTCATTGAAGGAAAGCACTCCTTAAATGGAAGAATTGCTTAAGTGGAAAAGGTAGAAGAACAGTGCACTGAAGAAAATAATTTTTTTTTTTTTAATATTGGGATTGGGTAAATGGAAGCTAATGACTCCATAAGACATCAAGAAGAAATAAATTAAAATCAAAAGATTCAAATTAGAATTGAATATGAAATCTCTCACTGGAAAACCAAGTGACCTGGAAAAAAAGATCTAGGAGGGATCATTTAAGAATTAATGGAGTACCTGAAAGTCATGGTCCAAAAACAAAAGAGCCAAGACATCATCTTTCAAGAAATTATCCAGGGAAAACTGCCCTCTGCAACCAGAGAATTAAAAAAAAGAAATGGAAAGAATCCATTGATCATCTCCTGAAAAAAAATTTCCAAAATGGAAACTTTCAAGGATATTATTGCCAAATTCCAGAGCTCACAGGCTAAGGAGTAAATATTGCAAGGGGTCAGAAAGAAACAATTCAATATCATGGAGCCACAGTTAGGAAAACACAAGATTTAGCAGCTTCGAAATTTATGGATCATCTTGAAATATGACTGTGAAATGGAAATGATTTTGAATCACAACCAAGAATCACCCATCCAGCAAAACTGGAAAAACAGGACAAAATGGATATTCAGTGAAACAGAGGACTTATAAAAATTTCTGTTGAAAATACTAAAGTTGAATACAAACTTTGACTTTCAAACACAATGCTCAATAGAAGCATAAAAAGGTAAACAAGAAAGAGGAATCATATGGAATTCAATAAGGTTAAACTTTTTACCTTCCAGTATGAGAAGATGATGGTTAACTCCTAAGAACTTTCTCATCATTAGTTTAGAGGAATATACAGACAGAAGGCATAGATGTGAGTTGAATAATAGACTGGTGTAAAAAAATAAAATTAAGTGGTAAGCACTTGGAAAAAAGAGAAGGGAGAGGTAAAATGGGGCATATTGTCTCACATAAAAGACATGAAAGAGCTTTCACCATGGAGAGGAAGATGGGAGAAGTGGACAGAAGTGCTTGAACATTTCTCTCATAGGAATAGACTCAAGAGGAAATAATATACACATTCACTTTGATATAGAAAGCTACCTTACCACATAGAAAAATAAGAGGGGAAAAGGATAAAAGAAGGGGGAATGAATGATAGAAGGGAGAGCAGATTAGGGGAAGCAATAGGTAAAAGGAAAACATTTTTGATGATGGACAAGGTGAAAGAGAGGGGAAATAGGATAAACAAAGGAAAAATGAGATAGAGGGAAATACAGTTAGTAATGGTAACTGTGAGGAAATAATTTATAGTAAGTATCACCAGAAAAGGCATCGTTTCTCACATATATAGAGGACAGAATTACATTTATTTAAAAAAGAGATTTTCTCCAATTGATAAATGGTCAAAATATACAGACAGAGATTTTGTAGCTGAAGTAATCAAAGCTAAGAATAGTCACATGAAAAAATGCTCTAAATCAGTATTGATTAGAGAAATGCAAATTAAAACACTCTGCAAAACAACTCTACACATATTAGATTGACTAATATGACAGAAAAGAAATTGACATGTTGGAGGAGATATGGGGGAAAATGGGGATCAATGATTTTTTTTTATTTTTTAAATATAATTTATTTTCAGTTTTCAACATTTACTTCAACAATCATCTCACAAACCACCCCTTTCACCAATCTGGCCCCCATCTATCTTGATTCACCTGTTTCCCTCAGTCTATTTTTCTATAGGGTAAGATACATTTCTATACTCCATTGCCTGTACAACTTGTTTCCCAATTGCATGCAAAAACAGTTTTTAACATTCCTTTCTAAAGCTTTGAGCTCCATATTCTCTCCCTCCCTCCCTCTCCTCCTATCCACATTGAGAAAGGAGGCAATTTGATACAGGTCATACAGGTGTAATCATGCAAAACACTTCCATAACAGTCATTTTGTAAAAGACTAATTATATTTCCCTTTACCATGTCCCTCTCTTCATTTATTCTGTTGTTTCCTTTGACCTATTCCTCCATAAAAACTTCCATGTTCAGCTGTGTGTTATTCCCTCCTTTAGTCAAATCTGATGAGAGTCAGGCTGACTTATTCCCTCTTACCTACTCCCCTTACACTGTATTACAAAAACTATTTCTTTCCTCTTTTTTGTGAGATGATTGACTACATTCCACCTCTCTCTTTCTCTTTTTCCCAGTAAATTCCTCTCTACACTTAATTTTATTTTTTAGGTATCCTCCCTCCATACTCAGCTCACTCTGTGCCCTCAGGCTATCTATATACATACATACATATACACACATATATACATGTATGTATATATGTGTGTATATGTATATACACATATATGTCTAAGCACACACATTTACGCTTATATATATGCATGTACCTGTGTGCATATGTATGTATGTATGTACATACATATATCTATATACACACATATATTCCCTCTGAAAGATCTTGTGAATTACAAATATCTTCTTTCCAAGTAGGAATGTAAACAGTTAAATTTTAATAAATCCCTTATTGCTTTTCTTTCCTGTTTACCTATTTATGTTTCTCATGATTCTTGTATTTGAAAGTCAAATTTTCTATTCAGCTCTGGTCTTTTCAAGAAGAATGCTTGGAAGTGCTTTATTTCATTGAAATTCCACTTTTTTTTCCCTGAAGTTTTATACTCAGTTCTGCTAGGTAGGTATTTCTTTGTTTTAATCTAAGCTCCTCTGACTTCTGGAATATCATATTTCAAGCAGTCCAATCCCTTAATGTAGAAGTTGCTAAATCCTATTTTATCTTCCTTGTGTTTCTTCCATTCTCTTCTTTCTATTTATCCATCTCTCTCTTTTTTTAATCCTGTCTCCCTCTCAAAAGTCTATTTGATTTCTGATTACTGCTTCCCTTAATCTGTCCTACCTTTTATCACCACCCTACCCTTTAATTTTCCTCCTTCCCTTCTTACTTTTCTGTTGGGTAAGATCAATTTTATATCCAAATGTGTGTGTTTGTGTACATACATATATGCATGAGTCAGTTCAGATGAGAGTGAGTTTCAAGTTTTGCTCACTTTCCCCCACCATTTTCCCCTCCATTTCAAATCTCCTTTTGTGTGGAAACTCCTACCCCCATTTTTAATCTATCATCTTCTTTCTCTCAGTGTACCTCATGTTTCCTTTTGAGACTATCCTAACATAACCGACATACCCATTATCTCCATCCAAGTAGATTCCTTCTAACTGCCCTCCAGACGATAAAAGTCTTAGACATTACAAGCATCATTTTCCCTTTTGACAATGTAAACATTTTAAATTTATTGTTTCTCATAACTTCTTACTCACATTTATTTTATGCTTCCCTTGAGTTTTGTTTGAATATCAAATTTTCTATTTGGCTCCGGTCTTTTCATCAGGAATATTTGGAAGTTCTCTATTTCATTAAATGCCCATTTTTTCCCCTAAAAGATTCTATTCAATTTTGGTAGGAGGTATTCTTGTTTATAAACCTAGCTCCTTTGCTTCTGGAACAGGATATCCCAAGCTTATAATATTCCTTGGAGACTTCATTTTGTATCCCCATAGGTGTCTGGTACATTCTTCAAATTTCTGTTTTATCGTATGGTTCTAAGATTTCTGTGGATTTTTCCTTTATAATTTCTTGAAATATAACAGTCAGTTTCTTTTTCATTATGGCATTAAATAATCTAAAAATTCTTAAATTTTTTCTCTTTGATGTATTTTCCAGGTCAGTTTTTTTTCATTATTTTATTGAGTTTTTTTTAATATTTCATGGATTCACTAACTTTAACTTCAGTATTTCTAATTTTTTAAGAAATTGTTTCTTTCAGTATAATTTTATACATTTTTATCAATTGGCCAATTTTAATTTTTGAGAATTTATTTTCTTCAGTATTATTTGGTACTTCTTTTACCAAGGTGTTAATTATCTTTTCATAATTTTATCACATGACTAATTTCTTTCCCCAGTTTTTCCTCTTTCTATTTTATTTTTATTTTTTTTTTGTTCTTTTTTATCTCTTTATTTAGGTCTTCTAGGAATTCTTATAGGACGTATGTCCAATCTGCATTTTCTTTGTTGATTTGCTTTTGAAATTGTAGATCTTTTCAAGTTATTCTGAGTTTTTGTCTCAAACTTCTCCATCAGTGTAGTAAATTTTTATGATCAGGTTCCTTTTATGTGGTGGTTGTTGCTTGCTTGTTTTTTTTAGCCTATTTGTTTTAACCTTAGAGTGCAGTTAGAAGGCCCAGTGTATGGTATACCAGCCCTCAAGTAGTGAGTCCTTGAGTTCAAATCATGCCTCAGACATTTACTAGCTATGTGACCCTAAGCAAGTCACTTAATTCTGTTTGACTCAATTTCCTGTAAAATGAACTGAAGAAATAAATGCAAATCACTCTAGTATCTTTGCTAAGAAAACACCAAATACGGTCATGAAAAATCAGACTTGAATAATTGACCAAACAACGACAGTTTCTTAACTTTGGACTTAGAACAGAGTAGGGGGTCTACTTATTTCAAGACTATATGTATGTGGGGGGGGGGCGGGAATTGGGGTGTGTGTGACTATCCCAAGCCTATAATGATTAAAGGTTATTTCCACTGATGAAATAGTGGTGCATCATTAAAACCTTCAGTGCATTCTATGTGCAATCCTGCTTTTCCCACTTCAGTTGTCAACACCTTCTGCATTGAATCATTATAAGTAGGTAATGCAGTAGTATCAGTTTTTATTTCTTCTTTTGTTTTTTGCCATATTGTGGCATCAGAACAAAAATGACTTCCATTAGCTCTGCTAAATTGCAAATTACATAAAGATATAAGGTATTATTGCTACTATAAAAGTAGCATTATCATTACTTTAAATATACACACAGATGCTTCTTTAAAAACAAATTTCATAAATGTCCATTACAGCCTCCTTTTTGTGCTTTTTCTTATATATAAAAATGTTTGTGGGTTTTAATTATTGCTGTTCACAATAAAAAAAGGAACTTAGAGGGTATGAAATTCATAGGAACAGTGACAAACACAGTGGCCAGGGAGTTAATACAGAGTTCAAGGGGTTCATGCCAGAATTTCAAAACTACAGTAGCAATCACAAGACATAGAGCATCCCTGTTCTATCCCAAATGGTATTTCCACACTTAACCATTTCCCACATTCCTTTATGATACAGACCATGGGCTAGATTATTTTTATTACTGTTATTATTTAGTAGTATTATTTTACTATTACTATAGTTACTAGTGTTACACTGGATCCACTTTTAACAAGATATATACACATATATATGTATATATATATATATATATATATATGTCAACAGTTAACATTAATTATAATCATTTTGAAACTGATGAATGGCCAGACACATTCTCTATTTTATGATTTTGTTTTGTTTTTGGAAGTGAGAGTCAATTTGTTCTCGAATTGGCATTTTCTTGTGTAGTACATTCAGATATAAAAATCTGAGCAAAGGCAAATCAAATTCATTTTCCAGTATGTAAGATTTATTCCTGTGTTTCCTATATCTTCAGAAAAACAATCAACATGAATGTTCACCATATTGTATAAAATGTCACGTGTCACTCATAAACCATGAAGCTGGACCATGGCTTACTGCTGGTCATTGGAGCATAGATGTGTTTTGCCTAGACAGCACTTGATTCTTTTAATTTATTTTCTTATAGCTTTCTGCAGCAAACCTTGTCACTATTAAACAAATTACATCCATGAAGTAGAATAATATGGAAGAAAGCAGAGTACCTTATAAGCTACTGTTGCTACAGACTTTTTAAATTTAAATTTCTTTATTCCACGTAGCAGAAGAAAGCTGACTTAAGTAGACTATCTTCTGAATTCAGTTCAATAAATGTGAATTCTAAATTTTAAGTTGCAGCCTGGCATAAAAAGAGGCAACCAGGAATACCTGGCAATTATGAAGGTTTGGAACCATGGTGTTTACATCTTCCTTGGTTTTATAAACTATATTGGAAAGTAAAACCTTGATTACTGCAGCAGAAATATAAAGTAATTTCAGAAAGTCTAAACCTGCTCTTGGCTGAATTTTATGGGCTCATGTAGCACTACTTATTCAAATACTTTTAGTTCTTGACAATGTTCTAGAACTTGAGGTTAGAGAACATGGGTGTTATGTACCAGGTCTGGGAAAAGGAAAGTTTCTGCTGGCTCAGAGAACATAAAGAAATAAATCAGAATCAAGAAAAGATTCAGGCGTGAAGGCTTATCAACTCTTTCCTTCCCAAATTATATGATATATAATAGGAATTTAATAGACTTGTCGCTTTATTAAATGACTAACTGTACAACTAATATTTAAATTGGCAAAGTTTCGAATTTCATCTCCAAATTTACATTTTTTTCTAATGTTTCAATCTTTAATAATGGTTTTATCTGCCTCCTGGACATCTTGGTCTATAAGCTTGGATTTATCTTTGATTCATTTTTCTGTCTTACTTCACATATCCAATCATTTGCTATGTCAGATAATTTCCATCTCAAAAATATTTCATACATGCAGCTGTTTGCCCTCATTCCAATTACCATAGTTTAACCAGGGGTCAGAAATCCTTGAGGCCACATGTGGTGGCCTTGGGTGTGGCCTTTTGACTGAACCCACATTTTACAAAACATATCCTTTTATTAAGGGTTTTTTTTCTGTGAAGCGAATTCAGTCAAAGGATTCCACTTGAGGACCTAGAGGAAAGTGATGTGAAAAACTTTGGGGAAGGTAGGTTAGGTACGGTCATGAAAAACTTGAGTGTCAACTTTTATCTTAGATTAAGTATAGAATACATATTTACAAATTTTGTGTATGACAGAAAACTAGAAAATAGAGCTAATGATAGCTGTGGCAGAATAAAGATTCAAAATGATTTTAAGAAATCATATTTCCATGGAATTCTAAATGTTATAAATCACTTTTCTTGTAACAAGCACATGAGAAAAATAGTGGGAGTACTGGAAACTCCATTTTTACAGATGTAGGAACTGAATCTCCCAAGAGATGAAATAACGACTGTAGTTCCACAGCTAGGCCAAGAGAAACAAGATGAAATTGAGCAGGGTTAAATTATTGGCCCTGTGTTTAAGTGAGAAGTAAACCTACAAACACAACATAATTTCACATATATTTGTGGAGGAAAATCTGGATTTGTAGCACTTTATTAAAAGATTTGTAATTGAATTACATGCTTCATATGAGCAAATATTGAGCTGTGCCTACAAAAAATGAAAAAAAAAGTAGCACATTTTTAGACTTCAATAGTAAATATATAGTCAGTTCTGCTATAATGTGTGTTTAAAAAATTTGTTCCAATGGCATTGACATATTAGGAAATGTTTTTAAGTATACCGCAACTTTTGAGTTTGCTTCATCATGATCGCTTCTGGAAGAAATAGCTTGAATACAAACAACTGTGCCACTTAATTATTCACAAGTTGCAACTCTTCTGACCCCTTACTGCCACAAATAAACTTCTGATCTTTGGCAAGATAATGTGCTGTATTTATTGTCTATCTTTTAGTGCAGTAGGAGCTATGAGTAAAGAAGGGTTAGCCTGCTATATACCGCCCATTTTCCCATGATATCCCTTCCCCCAACCCAGGCCGATAGACCTGGAGTTCCGTCCTGAACAAGTTGAATAAGATTTTGCCAGCCTAGTCACTGGCAACTGGGGTGCAGACCAAATAGCAGCCTACAGTCTCATATTCTACCACTATTTATTGCATTAATTTTGAATTTCTCAACAATTTAACGTGTATAAAATTTTGCTAATTTTATTCGTTTCCTAGCTTTTTATTTTTTTTTAATAATGTGTCACTCATAAAGTTTTTAAATACTGTGTCTCTACTCCTTTTTCCATATGAATTCCGTGGTTTTTATTGTGTAATTCATATATAGATTTGGGGTTCCAATAGATTTTTGTGCAATTCGTATATATGTTTGGGATTCCAATAGATTCTGTCTAGGCTGTCTGGTCAGATCTTCTATGGAATATCATGTTCCGTTCAGGCCAGCTCCCTTTTTTATAGAAGACCTTTACCAACTTGAGAGAATTCAGGATATAAACCTGCATTACATTAATATTTGTTTTGCTTTGGAAAAAAATAAATTTCTACTGAAGAAAATGGAAGAAAAAAACCCCAAAGTAGAATAAAATCATTTTTTGAAGATAATTTCCCTTTCAATATAGTTTCTCCCTCTTTCTTTTTATCTCTTCTTTTTTCTTTCCCTTTTGAGTTTTATTCCTTAGAACAGGATAACCGTAACCATCAAAATCAGATTACTATTACCTAGGTTTATATTTTCTTTTAAGGATTTAGTTCTTTCTTAGTCAAGATGCTGTTTTCTTTTTTTTCCCCATTGTTATAAGAAAAGGTGTGACTCAGATGTCTTAATCCTGGGTTAGTAGAAATGGCACTCTAGGCTTGGCTGCCTTCCAGCAAGCAGTTATTGCAAAGAAAGACCAAGAAACTGACACATTTCTTTTTTTCTTTTGTTGCTTTCAAAACCTTTTCTGAATTAATCACTCAAGGACCAATTGAACCATCATTACTGTTCATGGCAGAGCTTCCAGGGAAGTCAATGAAAGAAGCAGCTGAGGTCAGGCACTTTAGTAACACTTACTCTAGTTAATCAGTGAAAATAAATGTGCCTACTTTGGGTATTATGTAGTGTCAAAATCCTGCCAAATATGTCAATCTTAGGCCAGCCTCCAAAATGAATCACTGTGAATTTTATCAAATAAAAAAATATAATGTAAGAATAGTGGTAAATAGACCAGTAAACCAGTTGACTTTGAAATGTGTTTAGTAGTTCTTAGAACCATTTCAGAGGTTTATTCAAAAAGAAAATGAACAAAAATTATGAATTATTACAGCAGTAAATACCAAAAAATATGATCTTTATGGGAAATAATGTCCATATCCATATTCATACTGGATATAATATATTACATTTATAACATAAACAAATCATTCTTAATATTTAAATAAAAAATCATGAACATCTTTTAATTATAGAACATATATGTAATGCTTTAAGGTTGACAAGAATTTTCATTTAAATAAACTCCTGGGTTATGCAATTGAATATTGTAACAATCATTTGGCAGAAAAGGACACTAAGTTTACAAAGATTTGCAAAAGATTTGCAAAAGATCAAGCAAATACACTTATATCATATACAGTTTCACACCCATAATTACCCATTTTTGCAAAGCATAGAAAGGAGTTCATATATCTCACATGACTTGGTTATTATAATTTCACAGCATTTTGATCTTTCAGATGTCTTTGAAAAGATCAATGACATTTATTCATTTATACATTATAATCGTTGTGACTGTTTTTTTTCCTTGCATCTCCTTACTTCTCTTTGTTTCAATTTATATGTCATCTTATACTTCTCTATATTCATAATATTTTTTGTTTCTTTTATTGGAGTGAAATGCTAATACACACATGTAATGTAACTTGCTTAGTCATTTCCCAATTGATGAACATTGATCTGCTTTGCTCCTATAGAAAATATTGCTTTACACATTTTGTAGCATATAAAACTTTTTTATCATTATTCTAAGGAGATGGGCCTAGCAGGAGACCATAAACAAAGGGTATGGACAGATTAGTTATTTTCTTATCATAATTTAAAATGTCTTTTTAGAATTGTCAGATTAATTTATAGATTTATCAATAGTGCACTAGTGTGTCTATTTTTTTCATTAACCAAACAGCCTAGACTATTCCTTCTTGTCAATTCTTTGGATTCAGAATAAAACAGTTTTAGCTATCCGATTTTCATGTCTATTGTGAAATATCAGTTTTCTCCAAAGGATTTTCCTTCACATGTGATATAAAATAGATGAGTTCCCAGCCAGCTTGAATATTATTAACCTTCATATTATCTCAAGCACCTAAAGTAAATTAATATGTTATAGAGCTAAACTAATTTTGACATTATCCTGAACTCTTCTCTTTTAATTCATTTTTTACACCTTGCTTTCTTCAGTTGGCAGTGATTTGATATGGTGAGCTATGTGAAAGGGTAATTGAATCTCTGTGGATTAAAAGTATGTTTTCTCCCACAAGAGTCCAGATTAGTTGTGGCAAACTAAAGAAGCAGATTGATACTTCTAACTATTTTGATTAAAATGTAAAGTGAATGAACTCCTGCAATCTCAAAGCAGGTTACATACCTCCCAGGTCGCAAGAAGCAACTCTTAAAAAGTAAAGAACAGCTATTTTTCTCACTTCTTTCCTTTGTTCTAGCTGCCATATTTTTCTCCTCCTATAGCTTGTTGGACTTGAGCTATTTCTGCCTTGCTTCCCTGCCAAAAGAATACTAAGGTAAAGAAATTAAACAAGAATTCTTTGGATCAATTGCCCCAAAGCATATTTACTTATATTAACAGGAAATTTAAACATAAAGTAAACCCTAAATTTTGAAAAATTTGTGTCTTCAGGTCCACTAAGAATAATAATCTCAAGGGCTATTTATAGCCCACATAAGGAACAAAATACACTTTATGAATATGCACATAGATTATATACACGTATATGCATAAGAAAACTCTTAGTGCAAAAAAAAGAATAATTCTAATGAAAATCAAAGTATAATGGAAATATTGTCAATCCCCAGACGATTTCAATTCACTTAAGAGGAGATTACTAACTGTAATTTTAATTGCTGGATGGGAAGTAGAGCAAAGATTATACACTTCAACAAGTCCACCTACCCCTTTTAAGCTTTGCACCCCAGTTGATTTGCATGGTCATCAGGGACATTTTGTCTATTGAAATGAATTTCCTCTCCTAACTCTTGCAGGTTTGCTCATTCAAGTTCCTGGATGTTATGAAAGAGATCCAGGCTAGCAACTCAGGCTTATGAGAGGAGTCAAAAGAAATTTTATTCAATGATTTAAGTAAAACATTTAAATTAAGAGAACCTGAATGACAGTATGGGAAAATTTTCAAAAGAGCTTTAACCATGTATAGATTCCTCTAGCAAGCCTAATGGAATATGACATCTTTAAAAGGGAAATGACCCCTGGGGCTATGAGGTGTAAGAGCTGACAGACTCTTCTCCCTGTACAGGAAGAGACTGCATAATATCTGATAATCTTGAAGCTTAGAAGTGATGCTAGCAGAGAGACCAATTTAGCAGAGGGAAGAAAGCAGAAGAGAACCTCAAGTCAATTGAGAAAGCAAAATCTCTGATCATATAATTAAAGGACTTTGGCAGCTTTTTGGTGGAGCAAACAGGAGTTATACTAGATTTTTGTGCTTCCTGGACACATATTCCAGGAAGAACTTTTTATAGTTTTCCCCTAGATCCACATGCTTTTTAGCCACAAGTGTTGCCTATGTGTTCTGTCACCCACTGGTTAAAGGGTCACCTATAAGAGGGACATATCTCCTGTGGTAAGGGAGAAATATTTGTACCCAGATTGTTATCTTTTTAATTAAGCTATTTTAGTCAAAACTAATGTATCATCCACCGAGCTCATAAAAGAAATAGATTAGTGGGGGTGGAGTATCAGAATACCTAAGTGGGAAATGTATGGTCTTGGGGCCACATGTGGTTCCAGGTTCTTGGGTCCAACTGTTTGACTGAGTCTAAGTTTTATAGAACAAGTACTTTTATTAAGGGAATTTAATAACTTCTGTGAAGTTTGGATTCAGTCAAGGGATCAGATCCAAGGACCTAGAGGGCCACATATTGCCTTAAGGCCATAGGTTCCCCACCCCAAAGACCCATAAAATACCTAGGACCAGGAGAAGATTTCAGTGTCCACAAGTCTGAATGAATCTCCTGGAAGCTTATATAAGGCATGTACAGTACAACTAAAAAACTCAGCTGTAATTTGTTGTGAGAAAATTTGATCTGTATGCCAGACAGAGGGGCAGAGATCATCCTGATATTTGCTTCAAACACAAAGAGGTAGTGCTTCTACTTGCGTTATATTGATTTATATTATAGTTATAATTTTGTTGTTTGTCGTTCCTCAGTCATTCAGTCATGTCTGACTCCTTATGATACCATGGGTTATATTATTCATAGGATGTTTTTTTGGAGTGGGGAGGAGAGGCTGGACTGGTTTGCCAATTTCTTCTGAGCGGATTAAGACAAACAAAGGTTAAGCGACTTGTCCAGAGTCCCATTGCTAGTAAGTGTCTGAGACTGGATCTGAACCCAAGTTTTCCTGAGTCCAGGCTCAGAACTCTATCCAGTGAACCACCTAGCTGCCTCCCAAAGTTAGACACTTATAGAAACATAATATGGTCTCTACCTTTTCTATACAACTCGGAACAAATCAACAATTATTTATTAAGCACTTGCCTGGTAGACGAAAAAGATTTTATGAGAAACCCAAAAGTGGCCCATACTTGCTGTCAAGGTACAAAATAGAAATGTGAAAAAATAAAATCACAGATTCATAACAGTTCGACAACAATGAAAATTCTAACTCAAGAGAACATAGTTCTTTGCAACTTTCTAAGGCATATATGTACAATTTTTACGAGGATATGTATTTTATTAATCACAATACATAATGTCCTAGATACTTAAAAGCTCTGAGATTCTGATAAATTATTTCACTCTTCTCAGTCTTAGTTTTCTCACCTGTGAGATGGGGATAATTATAGTAAAGCGATCTACAATGGATGTGATGAGAATAAAATGAGACGGTATATGTTAAGAGCGTTATAAACCTTAAGATACACGTGAAAGCTATTATTTTTATAATTTTACATCTATACACTGTAAGCCACATAAAAGCATCAAAGAATATCTCATTCAAATTTTGTATTTATTCTAACACAATGCATTACATAAATCAGATGTTAATAAATACGTAATGCTGAATGAAATACATTAATATGCCAAATACGTTGTACAATGGTTACACGTTAGAATTTTGGAAAAGGTGAGATCCTTTCAGGTGGGGTATGCATGGAATTTTTATGAAAGGGATGCTATTTATATTGAAGGAGGGAAAGGTTTTGTGGAAGAGACTGACATGAATTGATATGATGACATAAACCAAAGCACGAAGTTAAAAGAGCATAGTGTTTAAGGGACAAAAGACCCTTTAGAGTGTCTATTTTGTTCTGAAAGAAAGCAATGTGATATCTCCATCTTTATAGAACATGAGTTATTTGAAGTGACCCCTGACTAAAATAAATGTTTATGGAATAGAAGGTAGACCCCAGACTCACTGGAGGAAAATCACTTTTCATTATGTTACAATTCCAGTTTCCTCAGAGCAGTACTTAGTCCAAAATGAGATTGCTGTAAAGCAAAGCAGAGAAGAATCTCAGGTTTTGGTCATGGTGGTAACTGACAGTGACTTAGCACATGTCTAACATTTGCACCTGTGGCTTAACTTCAAAAATACCAGTGTCAACAGTTTATGAACTCCTGCTTGCGGAGTGACCAAATGGAGGAGGAAGATGAGGAGGAGGAGGAGGAGGAGGAGGAGGAGGAGAAGGAGGAGGAGGAGGAGGAGAAGCACTAAGTCTACTATTTATAACCTGAATCAAGCCACCTGTTATTTTTTTCTCCTTAGCAAACCATACATCTCTATGTTGCATTTTATCCCAAACTCTATCACTACTGTGTATTCTACATAAATCAATTTAATTCTCTTAATAGGGAACATTGCTGCAAAAGGGCTAAAAAAAGTTTTCTTATGTCTGACTGCAAAAAAGGACCATGATTTTAAAGGGACCAAAACTCAAAACTATGGCACATGACAATCAGTTAAAGGAATTGGGGATTTTTGACCTAAAGAAGACAACAGCTGAGGGGAACATGAGAACTGTCACCCAATGTGGAGGAGGGGGGTATGTTTCTAATGGAGCAATGAAAGAATTCAAACTTATCTTGCTTGGCTCCAAGGGACTGAACTTGGAGCAATGAATGGAAGTTGCAGAGAGGAAAAATCTTGCTTGATATTAGAAAAAAAAAAACCAAGAATCAGTTCTTTCCCTCCAGTCCATTCCTAAATCCCAAGGGACACAGAATTCTTACATTCCACAGGCTAGTTTTCTGTAGTTCTCTGCATAATTGGGTCTCTTGTCAAAAATTTCACTAGGAATGATACAGCAGCATTAACACACACACACACACACACACACACACACACACACACACATACACGCGCACACACACTGTCATGAGTCAAAGTTCTCCAAAAGGGGAATAAAATTTTTTAGGAAATAGTGAACTCCACATGTAAACCCACCAGACCAATGTTAGATGACCTCTTGGACATTGTAGAGGACCTGAAATACTCCTCCTCTTCACCACTTAGAATTGCTGCTTCACTTCAAAACATAGCTCAAGATTCACTTTCTACTTGAAACCTGTCCTGATTTCCCCAAACGTTAGTGGTGCCTTCCTCACTAATTATCATGTACTCATTTTGTGTATAGCCTTTCTATACATGCACATTATATATTTGTTTGACATCACTGAGCTACCTGTTACCGAGTTGCTCAAGATCTACTGACCATCTTGAGAAAGCTAAATTAATATATAAACTTTTATGGTATACAAAATAACAATGATTGAAAATAAACTATATGGAAATTATAAATTGAATTGAGAGCTATGTTAATGCAACTTAACCAAGATATTAGTTTACTATCACAATGAGTCGTACAAAACCAACTAAGATTATGTCTACTATGAAAAAGTTAGTCTAACAGTGTTCCAACATCAATCTGATTAATGTGACCAATATACAGATATCAAATAAATATGCTTTCCCAATGTCTGTGTATGTGTTTAACCCAAATAGTCTAATTCCATGATTCAAACTCAGTACATAATGAAAAATATTAGAGCTCATCTTATCAAATCAAAATATCTTGCTTTCCAAAGATATCTTCCAAGAATTGTCTTTATCAATTGGAAGAATAGAAGAAAAACAGATGATGAATGGTCATCTCTGTTGTAGAAGAGATTTTTGTTCATATATGAACTAAACATTGTGGTCCCTGAGTTCTCTTTCAAATCTGAGGTTCTGGAATTTTCTGAGAGTTGAAATGACTGGCCCAGTGTCAAAAAGACAATTAATAGGAGAGCTGAATTTTGAAACTTCTCCCTCTGACTCCATATGCAATACCTTTATCACTCCACTATTATGCCTCATCCTATAATTTCTGTTTGGATTGTGCTTGTTTTGTGTAAAAGCAGTGTATACTCTTACATTAAAATTATGTTTTAAGTGTTCCAAAACAATACCCATAAAATGCTAGTAAAAAGGCATCTCACGTGTAACTTGAATCTATTTATTTTTCAACATTGTGGAATACTCTCAGTATTTATGCTATTTATTCTAGCTCAGCTAAAAATTATGGCATAGCTTATCATCCTGAGGGGAAAAAATATAGAGTAATTTAGAGATGTGTAAACTTTATAGCAATCTACTTTGCCTTCCTGGCATTAAGAAGCAGCCCGGCACAGAGGTGGACACTTACTAAGTCATTAAAGGTTGGTTGATTGATTGGGATGGTTTATATAAAGTTAATTGCAAGGTATGTAAAAGTACCTTAATCAAAATCCCCCTTAAGCAATAAGTTAGCAATTTAAAGCCCAGGAGGCAGCCTCAGGCTTCCATGACTTACTCAGAGCCTGGTGGGGCTTTATTTCTGACATTCTCTTATATTCACCAAATAAAAAGGAACCTTTTAACTGGATTTAAACAGAACTGGTCTCTTAATCTATTATAAATGAGATACTCTTTACATTATTTTATACAACCTACAAATATTTTTGATGGCAGTTAACAAGAATCCAACTTATCAGAAAATTTGATTAATTGGACTTTCTTGTAGAATGGGTCTTTTAGAAGAGGAAATTTCTTATGTCATAAGAGAATAAACTCATATAAGGGAGTATTTTTACAGATTTGGGAAAGACTTTGCAAAGTAAAAATGGAAATTAAAGAAACAATCACAAACTGTTATAGCCTTAATAAATGTGGAATCAGAAAAAGACATTGCATTTTCCTTTTATAAAAGAAGAAACTATTTTCTATTTGATAATTACTTTCCCCCCTTTTCAATTATTTATTAGATATTTACATAATTTAAATTTATTATAAATACATCATGTATTTTATCCTAGGTTAGATACACAGTTTGTTCAAGTGTGGCTACCATCAAAATTACAATCATCTAAGAATTTAATTTTGAAAGTAGTGAAATGTCCAAGGGTAATTGAAAAACTGGAAAGTTACTGCTGATGTTAAATGCAAAACTCATTAACAAGTCTTTTAGTTTTAGAATGAGAGTTCACTATGATATTATACATGGGAATACTATATTGTGATATAACCTCAAGTTCAAAACTAATTTAGTCTTTAGTCTTAGAAATAGACTCCCTGCTTTAAGACTCAGTCTTCAAATTATCTTTTTAGAAAGATGACTACAGTATAAAAATTGATAATTCTTCTTTATAATACTACTTCAATAATGGATGTTTAGATCTGAGATTAATGATTTATGGCAAGAGATTAGTTTTTTTAAGCAAAAGTCTTTTCAGGAATAGAATTACATACCCAATTTCTGTGAGAAGGCTTCTTATAAAAAGTTGCGACAATAAGGGATTGGTATAGTCTATAAAATTCTTTCTCCTAAGGCCAATAATTCCTTTTCTTTCCCTTATCTTTCCAGTGAGTTCTTTAGCTTAGTGTTACATTTCAGCATTAGGACATGTAATGAAGGATATAACTTTCTACCAAACCTTCATTGCAAATATAGGATAAATACAAGTTGCAATTATTTATTTCCAGAATCTGGATCTGAAAGGGACCATAGAGCATCTAGTTCATCCCTATCACCTTCCATATTAGGAAATTGAAGACTGGAGAAGTAAAGTGACTTGTACAAATAGGAGCAGATTTTTTAACGGGGGAGGGGTGGAGAAACAAGGTATAATGCTGGGAGGGAGACAAGTCTAATTGGCTTGAAAACTGTTTAATCTACCTCCAAGATAGCTGTCACTCTAGTTCCTCATGTACCATCCCAGCTCTGCTATTATTCTCAGCACAAGAGAAACAACTGTCTGCCATTGCCACGTGCACAGTCATCTAGATGTTCTATCTGCAGGGAAAGGGACCCCAAAGTTTCAGCTCATGTGGCTTTTGTACCAAACAGGTTGGGACAAAGAGCAAAAGAAAATGGAGAAAAGAGAGTTCTCCTTCTGAAAGTTTAATGGTCAAAAGGATAATTTTTTTCCTATGATGGAATAGAAACTCACAAATGGAAATTGTATGGGCATGGCCCAATTGACATTTGCCTGTAGGCATGCAGCATGACAGGTGTTCAGATAAGATTTCTGTGTTACATGGATATTTCTATTAATTCTGCCTGAGAGATACTCTAGATATGAAGATATTACCTACTTGGGCAGCAGAAAAATGGAACTTTGGGCTACTTTGAATAAAATCATTTCCCTGGCTTAATCATACAAGAAAATTTGATACAAAGAAACTGATATATAATAAATGATGGTCTCTTCCGGGAGCCAGGAGATCAAATTTTCCTATATTCCCACATAGTTAGTAGCTTAAAGTGTCCCTTTAGCTATTTAGGAGCATTGTCTGGTGATTTTTAGCATAATCTGATGTTAAACTGGTTACCTATGAAATATGCTTATCAGAGTTCCACCCCCATGCCTCACCTGACTTATGCATCCTTCAGCATTCCCATTACAATTGTCTATCACCCATTCCATGTCCCTATAAAAATATAAAGTATAGAAGATCCTAGAAGGAGATTGACAGGGTGAGCACTAACAAATAAACATGTAGGAGGGATATCATATTGAGGACTACATATGGGAAAATGTGGAAAAAATGATTAAGCCACATTCACCAAAGAAACATCATCATCATCATCATCATCATCATCATCATCATCACTATTATTATTTTGCTATATTAATGGATCACTAAGGGGCTTTCATAAGGGAGATGGTATTGATAAAAAAAAAAGACAGGAAGATAATTTCTAGTTTTGAAACCTAGAAATTAACTTCAGGAGGCCTGTGCTGATGGGATTGAGAAAAAAGAATTACTAATCAGAAAATCCATGATTATCAGTCAGTCTAGGATTTCCAAAATATGCAGCGCAGGGTATGGGAGGGGACAGCCAAAGATGACCACAGGGACCTTGCAGCAGCTTATGGTAGTCTCATATTTCCTTTATACTCCAGCCTGTGCTCATGTTATGTGGCCCTGGTTGTTGACCATGTTGAAAGAGGCCAGATGCATGAGTAGTATAAATATATTACCCCCAGGTGCTATGCTACACTTACCAGGGATATCATAGAGGGCATCACTGATCAGGTATGGGTTGTGCTTCATGACATTGAAGATCAACAGGGAATTGGAGAATATATTGCTGAAAGGATATTAGAAGTCCTATAGATCTGGCTGAGCCACATATATGACTCCAGGAAGAGTTCTATCATCTTTCCCTAAAGAAGGGAGTCCAACTGAAAGCTTTCTTCTACTCAAAGGAGATTTTTATGCAGCACTTCTTTGGGATTATTGAATGGATTGGTGCTTTTTTCAAGTTCTCTGAAGCCTTTTCTGCTATGGTTATTAATTCTGGTCCCAGTTCATCAGTGCTCATATTCTTTTTCTACTGTCCAGTGACTTGAGATTATTTTTCTTGGTGGTATGGAAGGTTCACACATGCACACTAAAAAGGAAATTCTACACATGCTTCGTAGAGACTTGATTTGACCACTAAATGGAAGAATGGATGTAGCAACAATTTGTAGGAAGATCATGTGTTCTTTTCTAAATCACTGATGAATGGATGGCATAGAACTCTATCTTTTCTGTAGCCTTATGTAAGGCACAAGAGTAGTATGTGCCATTTGTCCAGGGGTCATATGAAAAAGCCCTCAGAAGTGCATAAACAGATTATACCAGGGTTATAGTGGGAAACTTTCTTGCATTTCGATTGTGTTGGTTGCCTTCCATTATAATGACAATCTTCTTTGGTGAATGTATATACACCTGATACCCTCCCTTCATGATACCCTACCCCCATGAGATTCTTTCTAGTTAAGAGTTGGATAAATTAAATATATAGAAGGAGAAATTATAACTTTTATCCATCAATCACTAAGTACTTATTAATTCCATTCTGTATGTAAGGCACTGTGCTAGACACTGGGAATTTGAAAATAAAAATACAATGATTACTCACAAGAAATTATATTCCAATGGAAGAGGCAATAGTATAAAATGTAAAATAGTATATAGTATGCATACATAGTACACACACATACACATATACACAGCATAAATCAATAAATACATATATATAGAGGTTTTATATATATATATATATACACACACATATATGTGTGCTTTTGCGATTATTTTTAGTTATTTATAGTTAAATATGAGGTGGTTTTGAAGGGTGGGATATAGAGTGTGTTCAGGGAGGTCCAGTACAGTTTGTGTGATGGATGCTGAGCCTTTTTCGGGACTCTTTCCATCTTTGGTGTCCACCTGTTCCACCCAACTCTCACCTCTGTCTCCAAGAAGCTGCAGCATGCACAGTGGCCACACTACAGTAAACCATTTTGCCAAACAAGCCAAACCAGGTTGAAGGCAACAAAGGAGTCTGAAACCCATGGGTGAATTAGGAAGGTTACCTACCCCAAGCATGTGAAGATGTCCCCTGGTGGAAAGGGCGGTTGAGAACAATTTGTTCCAATGGCCATGAAGGCAGCTGAAGCAGGCGATGTGGAGTACTTAGAGCTTGGTTAGACACTGAAGACATCAAGGTCATCTACTGCATCCTGAGGCATCACCAGCCATCTTGACTCTCTCCTGCCACTGGACTATGATGACTCTGGAGGAGAGAATGAGACTGATGACTTTGTTGTGCAACTCTGTTTCAGTTAAATCCAATTTACAAACAAATCAAAAGGTATCACCCATACAATTTTATACTTCAAAGTCCTGTGGTAACAGACAAGTGATGAAGCAGCAAGTATGGAAACTCTGGAAGCTGTATTCACAACCCTGCACATAGGCCATACTCACTGGGAGCACCATTGGGACTCAACACCCCCCTGGGTGTATGAGCAGTCTTTTAAGAATTGCACTGCTCACCTCCCGGTGTGAGGAAGGGGGCTAAAAAAGGTGCCCTAAAAAGTGTCTTCTTACCCAACCCTGACTTGATTACCATGGCAGGAGGGGAATCCCACTCTGCAGTCAAAACACAAAAAATGTACAAAATGTACAAAAACATCTACAAAGATGAATCCGCTCACCATCAGCACATGAAATGTGTGCACGCTTATAGACAACACAAAATCCAGTAGACCTGAAAGATGAACTGCTCTTGTTGCAAGAGAACTCAAAAGGTATCACAACCAAATAGAAGCCTTGAGAGAAACAAGGCTGGCAAATGAAGGCCAGCTTACTGAAGTTGGAGCTGGATACACATTTTTCTGGAGTCATCACAGTGAAGGGGTGTGCTGTGAAGCTGGCATAGGTTTTGCAATCAAAACTAATGTAGTCAGCAAGTTGATATGCCTGCCAAAAAGAGTGAATGACAGGCTCATAACAATGTAATTGCCACTGGCAGGAAAATGCCATGCCACCATCATCAGTGCTTATGCTCCCACCATGAAAATCCCTGATGAAATCAAAGAAAAAATTTATGAAGACCTAGAGATCCTTATCATCAATGTGCCAAAAGAGGACAGGCTTATGATTCTGGGCAAATTTACCCAGGCTGCCAGACTTAGCAGAGGGTCCTAGGGAGGAATGGCATTGGAAAGAGCAACAGCAATGATCATTTATTGCTGAAGACTTGTGCATCACATGACCTCATCACCAACTCTTTCATTTACCTAAACGCAATAAAACTTCATGAATATACCCTTGCAGCAAACATTGACATATAATAGACTATGTGATTGTAAGGAGAAGAGACAGACAAGATTTGAGAGTGACAAAGGCAATGTGTGGTGCAGAGTGCTGGACTGGTCATAGACTTATCCTTTCCAAACTAAATGTTTGCATTCATCAAAAGCACTGCCCTCAAGCCAAAATGACTACCAGAAGAATTAATGTCAATAAATTAGAGCTCTTCTCTGAGTGTGAACAGTTTGTTGCTAACTTGGAGGGAAAGTTGAACCAGCACATAGTTGACAACAGTAGAACACAAAAGGAGGGGGCAGCTGTCAGAGATCTGGTACACAGCACTGCATTTGCTCATCTGGGTCAGAACACTCACAAACACCATGACTAGTTTGATGAAAATGATGCGGAAATTCTGAAGCTGCTGAATGAAAAATGAGAACTCCACAGGATTTACCAGCAGGATCTTTCATCCACCTCTAAGAAGGCAACATTTAATTCCATCAAAAGTACAAGCAAAGTTTAGAGAGATGCAAGATTCCTGGCTCAGAAAAAAAAAGCAGATGAAATTCAGTTTTATGCTAATAGTAGCAATCCAAAGTGCTTTTTATGATTCCTGAAAGCTATTTATGAACCAAAAATCTATGTGCTGATGGAGCCATATTGATTAGTGATAAGGACATGATCCTAGAGAGGTGGACTGAGCACTTCCATAGTGTTCTCAACAGAGCATCATCAATCACTGCTGAGGCCACTGGCCTTTTACCTCAGGTTGAAGGCAATCCCTCCTTAGCTAAACTTCCAACTAAAGAAGAGGTTATGAGGGCATTAGGCTCCTTTCATATGGTATAGCACCTGGTGCTGATTCCATTTCAGTTGAGATCTACAAGGTAGGGTGACCATTGCTCATACAAAAGGTGACTGAAATATTCCAGGTTATATAACAAGAGGTGGGTATCCTCTATGAGTTCAAAGATGCCTCCATTGTCCATCTCTATAAAAGTTAAAGGAGTAGATTATCCTGTGACAATCACAGCAGGGTCTCTCTGTTAGTCATTTCTGGCAAAATTCTTGCTAGAGTCCTCCTTAATAGGCTGATCCTTCACTGGGAAAATGATCATGTACCTGAGAGTCAATGTGGCTTCAGAAAGGGCTGAGGAATAGTCAATATGGTGTTTGCTGCCCAAACACTCTAGGAGAAATGCATGAGAACAGAGGCCTGTAAACAAAGCTTGTAGATCTGACCAAGGCCTTTGACACTGTTAGTCGTGAGGGCTTATGGAAAATTATGTCAAACTTTGGCTGCCTGGAGAAGTTCATCAGTATTATACATCAATTTCATGATGGCATGTTTGCTCATGTTCTGCATAGTGGACAATGATCTCGTTCCTTCCCAGTCACCAATGGAGTGAAACAGGGCTATGTGCTTGCTTCCATGCTTTTTAGCACGATGTTTTCAGCCATGTTGTAAAATGCTTTCAATGAGGATGAACACAGCATCAAAGTCACTTACAGAAAGGTAAGTTGTTCAATTTGAAAAGATTACAAGCCAAGAGCAAAGTGAGCGGAGTCTTGTTTTATGATTTTCTGTTTGCAGATGATTGTGCCCTCAATGCAATCTTTGAAACTGAGGTGCAACAAAGTATGGATAGAGTCTCTGCTGCTTGTGCTAATTTTGGCCTAATAATTAACACCACGGAAACACATGTGCTCTGTCAACCACCACCACACCATCCATACATGGAACTGTTGGATACAACAAATGGAGAAGTTTTGAATGCTGTGGATAAATTCAGTTACCTTTCCAGGGATGTACATATCGACAATGAGGTTGATGTATCCATTGCAACACTGCTAGTTCAGTGTTTGGGAGGCTCTGAAGAAAAGTTTGGGAGAGAAGAGGTTTTACACCACCTACCAGACTAAAGGTTTACGGGACTATTGTGCTGATCTCATTGTTGCATGCCTGTGAAACATGGACAATCTATCATTGCCATGACAGAAAACTTAATCGTTTCGATTTGAACTGTCTTAGGAAGATTCTGACAATCACCTGGCAGGTTATGGTAGCAGACACTGAAGTATTTGCTCAAGTTGACCTTCCAAGCATTTAACCTATGCTTCAGGGAGTGCAACGCTGTTGGGCTGTCCATGTTTTTCAAATGCAAAATGTACACTGACCAAAAAGACTATTTTATGGAGAACTCACATATGGCAGCAATCACATGATGGGCAGAAGCAATTCAAGGACATTCTCAAGGTCTCTGTCAAGACCTTTGGATTTGACTATGTGACATGGGAGACACTGTACAGGACCAGTCAGTATGATGTGCCCACATCAGAAAAGGTGCCATGTTCTATGAGCAAAGCAGAAATGAGACAGCACATAGGAAATGTAGGATGTATGAATTTGGAGTAATCACCCCAAATATTCACACGGACTATCTGTGCCCACTTTGTGGTAGAGCATTTCAAGCTTGTATTGGTCTGATCAGTCACAGTTGGACACAATGAAACTTCACTTTATCATGGTGATGTCATTTTGGTCCTCTTTGAAAATGAAGGACAACAACCAACCAGTTTTGAAGGGTGAATAATCTAAGTTGTATAGGACATTTTTTTGTATTAGATGGTGATTTCAAGGTTCTCTGGATTGCTTTATGGAACAAAGTATTTAGTAGAACTGAGTGAGAAGCTAAGAAACTATATTTCAATCAAATATAATGAGGTACAAGAGAGTTGGTTGTTGTACTCCATTTTTGAAGAGGACCAATCACTCTGCTAGAGTCAAGTTTCAATGTGTCCGACTTTGGCTGATCAGACCAATACAAGAATTCCGAGTTTGTAGAGCATTCATAAAAGAGATGATAAACAAATGAAGCAATATTTTCTTTCTTTATGCTGCTAGAGAAATTGAATGACTAAGGAAACAAAATAATGAAATGTGTGTTTTCTTTGTTTTCCCATCATAGGAGATTAAGCAAAAAGGAGAAAGTGCTCTGTTCTTCCATGTGATCCCTTTTTGTTGGATCTTAGAGAGACACAGTTGAAGGACACTGGACATGGAATTTTACAGTTGCTGTCAGACCCAGTACTTAAAGGAGAGCTCACCAGGTATTTGGAGGGAATATCGTTGAAAGTGAAATTAATACAAAAACAAAAGGCATTAATAAAGCTTAGTATGTAAAATGTATTTCTAGTTTAAAGTATAAGATACTCATGATTAAACAATTGAATTCACTATGAGGTAACTATTATGTGCTTAGACTTTCAAAGAAATGATACCTTAATATAATTTTTAGAATGATCTAAATAAAATGTCTAATTTTTTTCAATAAAATTTTCAATAATTATTTCTCTTTTAAGCTTCACTAGGAGCACTATGGTACTCTGAAATAAAAGTCAGACTTCTTTAAAAGATTTCCTGTCACCTTTAATAGTGCTAATTTCACTTCAATAGGATGTAGATTTTATAGATTTTGTAGCATGCCTATAAGAAATTTCTTTCCCTTCACCCCCTTGATTTCTAAATTACTTTAATAGCTCTCAGGAAAATTATGTAACTGGTCATAATGGCAAAATTTGCAATTGATTGATGTTTACCTAATCTATAACCCAGATAATCTATGGCGGGAGTGTTATTTGGGAAAATAGATCAGGCATTTGAGAAGAAAGCTTATTTATCTTGGATACTGGTAGTGATTATCTAAACAACATTTGAATTTTGAGGAAAACAGAGATCATATAACAAATTATGGCCATTTCTCCAGTTAAACACATATTAAGATTATTTTTTACAAAACATTATATTGTGTACTATCTATATATTCTTGTGTTACATACTCTACCTCTTTTCTCTGGGCTTAATCACTTAGTCAGCTTGTGCTCACACTGTTAGTTCAGCGGTTCCCAAAGTGGGTGGCTACATTACTGCAACTAACTCAGGGTACTAGTGGTAACCCTGATATGGGGAAGCTATCTGCCTCCCTTTCACAACTGTATCTCTAAGTCCCTGCAAGTATGATTCTCATTTTAACAAAGCAGACAATATGACACTACTGACTTAATCTCAAACATTAGTAGATTTAATATAAATTAATGTAATTAGGATTAATGTAACATATTTTAATTAAAATGATTCCACTCATAAACCTAACTCACACTTTCTGAACAATGTAGTGTCTGCAGGAAAGAGTTGTAGGTATAAGTTGCAGGGAGAAATATAGGTAGGGAAACTCATGTTCCTGAAGAGCTTTATGTCCACTTTCTGTACAACATTAGTTCCAAAAAGTATCAGATATACTCAGAAAAGAGTTGATACTCAGAGATAATATAATCAATGTGTCTAAGGAATAAAGATCTGACTTAGTAAATTTACATGCAATCCCAAAATTCTCCTCCTATGGTTAGAGGCAAGCAACTAACTGAGATATATTTAGTAAGCTCTATATTCTGGTCCTGTCTAGGTGTCAGTCACTGCCCTTGTAGTCAGGGGAGTAAAGATGTGTATATGTAGATAGAGATATGTGGTACATAAAATGATTGGTTGTAGGGAGGGAACCTTGAAGGAAGGGAAGGTGGTCATATGTGTAAAAGCTTTGTATAGTAGGTCATCTATGAATTGACCCTTGAAGGATACAGAAAGAAATGCGGGACAAGAGGAGCTTCATTTTGGTCAATGCTTAGGCATGAGGATAAGAGATTTAGAAACAATTAGAAACAATTAGAAGGCCAATATGGCTCACCATAACGCACATGGATGAGAATATTATTTAATAGGAATGGAAAAGAAGGTAAAGGAAACTTTATGAAGGGCCTTACATGGTAAACAAAATGGTTTCTGCTTGATCTGAGAAGTTATATGTGACCCATGAATGTTTATTAATTGGAAGTATGAATGGTCAAATCTGGACTTTTAAAACAGTAACATTTTCAACTGTGTAGAAGATGAGTCAGAGAGGGGCATAAGCTGAGGCAAAGAGAACAATTAGGTTTCTTTTACATTAGGCCAAATAAATGTCAATGAGACGCTGCACCAGGATAGCGGCTATGAGAGAGGAGACAGCTGGACAGATTTAAGAGATCTTGTTGAGGGAGGAGACAAGATCTGGCAAATGTATGTGGAGTGCATGACAGTGAGGACTAGAAGATGACAAAGCAACTGTAAGCCTGGGTGGCTGTAAGGATTATTATGCCCTGGAGAGAAATATGAAAGTTCAGAAGAGTCCTGGGTTTTAGGAGAGAAATATCAAGTTCAATTTCGAACATGGTGATTTTGAGATGCCTATGGAATAAACAGTCCTAAATGTCCAATCATTCATGATGTGAAACTAAAGTTCAGAAGAGAAACTAATGAGGACATATAGATTTGGAAGCTATAGGCATCAGAAATCCTTATGGGACACTCTCTCAAAGATGGTGGAGTAAAGGCAGGGATTCTGAGCTCTCCACCAAACTCCTCCAAATACCTTTAAATAATGATTCTCAACAATTTCCACAGCAGTAGAATCCACAAAAAGATGGAGTGAAACAATTTTCCAACCCATGACATCTTAGAGCATTGGCAGGAAATCTGTTGTAGTAGAATGAAACAGTCAAAACAAAAATATAGAGTGGTTCCCAGCAAATGAGGAGCAGGCCTCGGGGGGGACTGAATCAGTTGCAGCTTTGGCAGTTTCTAGACCTCTCAGTCCACAGAGGTTAAGGAACTGGTCAGAAGGAGTTTTTTAGGGGACTCTTTGCTGGTATCAGGGGCAGGATTCTGTAGCCTTGCCAATACTTAGATTTGGATCCAGTCCTGAGCTTCAATCACAATCCCAGTTCAAGGAGCAGCACTAGCATAGTGTGGAGAGGAGCACATGAATCTTACTCTTAACAGAATTTGCTCAAAGAGGGAATAAGATACATACTCAGTAGGATATAGAAATACATCTTACCGTACAGGAAGGTAGGAAGGGAAGGGGACAAGAAGGGGGTGAAACTGATGCATGGGAGGGCATTTTGGGGGAGGTAAAAGTCAGAAGCAAAACACTTTTGAGAATATGGTAAAAGGAGAGACAGAGAGAGTAGAATAAACGGTGAAAATAGGTTGGAGGGAAATACATATTTGGTAATCTTTACCATGAAAAAAACATTTACACTAATTTCTCTGACAAAGACAATTTCTTAAACACATAGAAAACTGAGTCAAAATATTTTCTTCAGTTGATAAAGGGGCAAAGGATATGAACAGGTAGTTTTCAGACAAAGTAATCAAAGCTCTCTACAGTGATATATAAGAAAATGCTCTAATCACTATTGATGAGAAAAATACAAAATAAAACAAGTCTGACATACCTGTCAGATTGGCTAATATGACAGAAAAGGAAAACGACAAATGTGGGAGGGGGTGTGAGAAAAATTAAAACACTAATGTACCATTGATGAGATTGTATACTGATTCAATCATTCTGGAGAGCAATTTGTAACTAGGTCCATAAAACCATATATATCTTTGATCAAGCAATACTGCTACTATATTTGTATCACAAAGAGAAAAACACACACACACAAACAAAAGGGAAAGGACATTTGTGTACAAAAATATTTACAGCAGTTCTTTTAGTGGTGGGAAAGAATTAGAAATTGAGGGGATTTCCATCAACTGAGGAATGGCTAGATAAGTTGTATATCATTGTGATGGAATACTGTTGTGCTTTAAGAAATAATAAGAAGGATGCTCTCAGAAAACAAAACAAAGCAAAAAACTTGGAAAGACTTCCATGAACTGATTCAAACAGAAATGAGCAGAATGACAACATTTTATACACTAGCAACAATATTGTATGATGATCTATTATGAATAATTTAGCTACTCTCAATGACATAATGATCCAAGACAATTCTGTAGAACTTATGAAGAAACATGGTGGCCATCTCCAGAGAAAGGACAATTAGAGCCAAAATGCAAATCAAAGATATTTTTTCTTTATTTTCTTCATGTTTCTTGCTTTTTTTTTCTTGTGGATTTGTACTTTCTGTCATGGGATGCCTTATATGGAAATGTGTTTTCCATAACTATTCATGTATAACCTATTTCAAGTTGCTTGTCTTTTCATTGAGAGGGAAAGAACTGGTAAGAAAGAATTTGGAACTCAAAATTTGAAAAAAAAGATTAAAATTTTCTTTACATGTAGTTGGGAAAAATAAGTTATTAAATAAGAAAAAAGAAATTATTACAAATATTACTGTCCATAATAACAGGTGGAAGATGAAAGATGAAAAAATAGATGTTATTGAAATCTGGAATGTAATTTCATATCATTTTATATAAAGGTAAAAGGAAATTTTCTTAAAGTAACAGATCTACAGTGCTCTTTTTTTTCTGCTCCCCAAATTTTCATTACCATTTAGTTTGCATTGCCTAAAGAAAAGGTCCTTAATAAAGTATCCATGAACTTGTTATGATGAGAACAATATCCTCATGTTATAACTATATGTTAGAAGAGAACATGAAAACTACTTTTGCTGTTTGATAACTGATAGGATTTTGGTCAAAGAAAGTCGCAAGGACTAATTTTAAAAAATCATAAATTCCTAGTTTTTCTCTCAACCAATGAAAGCATGATGGAGACCTGAAGTCTCAAATATTACTTTAAAAACAAGTTTTACATACAAATGAATCACCAACAAAGACCATTATACTTTGTGTTTTGGAAGCTATCTTTTCCAAGCAAATATTCCCAACTGAAGTCTTGAACTGCAATTCTAGCCAACAAAACACCTGCATCTGTTTTTTCAAAGCAAATATACAATTCCCCAAAGTCTTCTCCACTCATACCTCTAGTCCCTATAATAGTTTACTTTAAATAATCATTGTGTTTTTTTATGGTGTTTATCATAGTAGCTTCTGCAAAGAAAAATTCATGTGCCCAAATTTTATATTTTCAAAAAACTAACACTTTAATGAGACACAATATTATGATGATTATATTACAAAAAAAAAGAGACTATTGAAGAAAGTCACCATAAGGGAAAATATTGTGATTTTTATGTGTGGGAACTTGAAAATCCCTTTCATTCAATGATCTAAAAGATCCTTTAACTTTATCTCATGGCAAATATCACTGATATTCTCATTTGGGAAAGTGGGGAAAATGAGAATTCATTTCAGTTAAGGAAGCCTTTTGTATGTCAAGTATGGGGACCACTCTCCAAACATTCATTCACACCAGCAGACTGGGTATCCAAAGGACAGCTGTTCCCTTTGCTAAAATTCCTAGATATATGGAAGGGGTTGGGGTTGATTTTTCTCATGAGCACCCACCACTGCACTTCTCCTAATCAGCTTGATTTCAGTTAGCCAGTCAGAGTTAATAAGTTTTTAGAAATCAATTTTTACTTAGGTATCATAGTAAGATTGGGATGTGGACAAATAAAAAACATATAAAAATAAAGAGAAAATGAATTTTTGGTTCAGGAGGGGTACAAAATAAGCAGGATCAGGAAAATCCTTAAATAAAGCTGGCACTTCAAGAACTAGGCATTGAAGGAAGCTAAGGTGAGGAAAGACTGTCATAAATCTTCCAGTTAAAAGGAACCACCTTCTTTTTATATATCAACATTTTAGCTACTTAAAGGAAGCAAAAAGTTGAGTAAGGGGAGTAAGGGCCCCTTAAAAAAATCAGCTTAAGAATCGTCACAGACAAATGTTGAAAAGAAATGTAAATAGTTCTGCGGACATGAGAGAAAATTGTCCTTCAGTTATATATATTAAGTACTATTTGGAAGTACAGCAATGACTGATAGCTGATGATGGCTGCAGTGCATTGTGGTCTATCTGGTCATTTACATGTGACTGATATAAGTGTTTTGAAAAATGTTCCTAATAAACTATAAATCAAATGAGGTTTTGTGAACTATGGAGAAATTATGTGAATTACGAAGTCATGCCTGAAAGAAAGATGCTTTTTTGAGTTTCTCATGATCACTTAGAGATGGGTCACTGCTTATGTTGAGGGATACACTTAAGGCATTAGAAGGCAGGGGTATGAAAGTGGTAGAACTTAAGACAGAAGCAGTAGAGGAAGCTGACCTGAGGAAGAGTTGGGGAAAGAGGGTATTTATAGAAGATAGAATAAAAATGCTAAAACAAAACAAAACAAAACAAAAACAAGAACAAACTAATCAGAGCTAATGGACCAGCCCTACAAATACTCTGATGGTAATCAGAAGATATTATAATACGGAGAGATAACTGACTTTAGAAAAGCAAAGTTGAACTCTTTTGCATCTATATAGTCTGACAGGAGGAAAAATTTCTCAGAGGTTTGTCTCTGTTTCCCTTACTACCTTCCAAAAGAAGAAAGGCAGCTTTTCTATCTTGCTTGGTGTGAGAAAAGGCATGGGTTTACTAGGATCCTACTGGAGAAAACAAAATTCCCTGTTATTTGTAGTACTAATTATAGAAAAGCTATGTAGCCTTCTCACTATTTAAAACTAAAAACAGAGGAATTCTTCAGGGCCTCAGCACAGGTATCAACACCTTGGCATTTTTCTCAGTTAAACTAGCTGCTTATCACTGAAAGGGCATAGAACTATTGCAGTACTTACTCTGTTAAGGGTACCTATGTACTAATAAACTCTGTCACTGATTTACCCCGCTGAAAGTAGCAGAGCAATGGCTTTGCCAAAAATAGAGTTAACAAGTGAAAGTGAGGAACAGAAAATTGATGAAGGGGTGGGTCAAGGACATCAAAGCTTGCTAATTAGAATTTTGACTTATTACTGGAATGTAGATTTCTCTAATCATGTCCCTCCTTGCTAAATTTCTGTCCACTCTTCTCCAAGAACACTGGGTGCATTGGTGGGCAATTGTGATCCAGGATTATGGATGAACTCATGTTTTCATTATTCCTGTATTTGCCTTCTATTGAGTATATTGTATTATTGTTCTTGCTTATGTCTTATTGATGGGGTGTTTGGGTGCATTTGCTTGGGGCCCAATTCTAAAATCACATTTCTCTTGAAAAATCACATTTTTCCCTATCGTCAAAATACTATCTCAGGCAGTTTCTCCCCAGCCTACAGAAACAGCCTGCACCAGCAACAACCGTTATCTCCCTTCATGATGAAACAACCAGCTGCACCTATAGAACTCATTAGTCTGACCCAACTATGGATTGACTGAACTGGCTGTGCACTGGGTCATAATGACATTAACTATTCATTGACCAATCGTACGTATCCTAGACTTAGACATACATATACTCTCTTATATTTATCTTGTCTAACAAGACATTGATGAGAACCACCTGGTGTTTCTGAACCAGCCCTGACCACTAGTTGACTTAGTGACATTTCAGGCCTAAAACCACACCTCCAGATAGCCACCCCCCCCACCTTTGGGCTATTTCCCATTGAACTCTGGGTAAAATAATTTTACAGTAGATACCAAAAGTGCATGTTCCTTTAAGAACTGACCACTCCTTAACCACTCCTTAATCCCACCCCAAAACATCTAGTTAGCATATTTGGCACATGCTTCACTATAGAATATCCTATATAAACTTTACCTATACCCCTCTAAGGTTGCAGGTTCCCTAAGAACGTTTGCCTGGTAAAAAGCATGATAAATCTTTACCATGATCTCAACAATGCTTGAGTCTGTGAATACTTCTCCAGGTGACCTGTCCTTGTTACCCTGATCCTTGTAGGGCTCTCATACCCCTCTTCCAGCCCTCATCATCATCATTTAGTAAATGTTTCATAAGTGAGTGTTGTCATTATAACTAATTTTAAATAAATGGTAAGCACATTATGGACTCACAGTAACACATCCCACACACACTTACCATATTTGTCTGTATTACCCCAAAACCGTTTGATTTGTCCAAATAACTGTCCATTTGCAGAATCCCCTTTAACCTGGTAAAGTAAGTATGGATTGAGTGAATCAGCCAGCCCCATACTAGTTAGAAAGAGCCACATCCAGGCTATACAGGCATGGGGGATAATTTGTGCAAAGGTATGAAAATAGGAAATTAAATTTCTTATACATGAAGCAGTTAGCAGGCCAGTTTGCTGGAATGTAAGATGTATAAGGAGAAATGAAAAGAAATAATATGGAAAGATATTTTGGAGTATGTTTGTAAATGTTTTCTAATTCCAGAGAAATAATTATTTTTTTTCCTAAAGACTAAAATCAAAGGGAAGAGAATGGATACAGGGTGACTAAGAAGTTACTACAGTAGACCAGTTAAGAGGTAGTAGCCATACTAAGGTGGTAGACATATGAAAGAAGAGAAAGGAGGAAATACATGAAATGTTGTGGAGGAAAAATCCACAAAACTGTTTCAGGCTACATGGAGTGGAGCTGATTCAGTTCTATTGCTTCATAGTATAGGTTTGATATTGGAACAAAATAAGATAATTCTAGATTATTCAAGTTGGTTAGTTAATGGAAGGAGATTTATTTAGTAATAGCAGAAGAAGGCTATCCAACAAGGACACACATTTCAGACCCTTCAAACTTATTCAACTTAGTGAAGGGAGCCCCATGTCTGAGTTGCCCATCATGATCCACTGACCAAATATTAGAGAGGGGTCCTGAAGCTCCTGGTGGCTGTTTTGGTCTCAGGAGATAAGGAATTGAGATTAATGGCCTTAGCCTTTAGACCCTTCAGTCAACAAAGTCTTAAGGATGTTCTCAATACATTTTTTAAGGAAAAACTATCCCAATTTGCATAGGAGTAGGAGTTAGGTTATTGTTCCTGTCAAAGGAGCTGAAGAGAACCATGAAAGAGAGTATAACAGAGGCCCCAGGGCAAAAATCCTGGTGTATATTCATTGATAGGGCAAGTGACAAGAATGGCTATCCAGCAATGGAAATGGAGAAGACATTATCAGACAGAGACAGAAGAGAGTAGACTTTTGAAAATCCAAGGAAGAGAGAGAGGAGGCTGATCAACAACAAGGAAGAGAGGCAAAGATGGCAGCTGAGAACATTCCAAAGCATTTGCAATTAAAGGATTACTTGTTACCTGAGTAAAAAAAGTTTCAGTGAATGATAAAGTCAATAGCCAGATTGCAAACTGAGAAGTGAATAGGGGGTAAGGAATTAGAGGCATCTCACACTGTGTCAATTCTATTAACTTATTTCAAGGTGGCAGATGGTGATGCATAAACAGAAGATCCCCGCTTATGGAAATCCATTTGGCTACCCATTGGCTTTGATATCTGAAGAGCTAGCCTAGATGATATCCCAGAAGCCTGGTATTTGAAGGTATGGCTCTGGATCTGTCTTAGCAGTGAAAAGAATGACATCTGACCACCTGTTGGCTATGGAGGGTAGAATTTTTACTTTTTTGTGATGATATATCCTCCCACTGCTCTGAAAAGAATAAGACCATCTATGACTTCCTTTAATGCTTTTTTCCTGCCATTTTAAATCTAATTAGTATCATGACCCTTTGTTCTTTCTCCTTTTTGCCAGAGATATAATATCATTATTTGTACCAGTTCATGGAATCTCATTAGCATAGACTTAGGAGGTCTATAGGAATTATATTGGCAAGCTGCTACTATTGAAAAGCAGAGTAAAATATGGCAATATATGAAAACAGTGCCCAGACCGAGACTTCTTAATGTAGCCCTTGAGTTTTCAGTAATTTTTATGTTTTGTATTTTGTTTTGTTTTGTCAGCTAACAGGGCAGACAGAATAGCTGCAGAATTCCTGTATTTCTAAAGAGAAGAACCTTTAAAATATTAACCCTGAGGGAAGCTGGCATTAGATTCCCCACCCTTAAAGGCAAAGTGATGGAGAAATAGGAGTAGATACTGGAAAGGAACCTTAGGATAAGGGGCAGTTCCCTTTGGTCTAAATACTTAAAGTTAATGGAGGGCTGCATTACTAGGAGACCATGGGTCAGAATTAGCACAGCCTCTACCTGAAGCAATATGTTAGAAATAGTGAGTTCTAGGCCAAGGAGTAAGGTCTACAGATAGTATGATGCACACAAAATTAAAGAGAAAAAAAATAAGCTGCAAAAATATGAGAGTTCATAACAAAGGGATTCTAAGCTGTGTCCTTTCTATTCATTTGTGCTGTTCTGTAGTAATCCTAGGCACAGAATTAAGGAACTGGTTCCTTATTTTCTATTAATTGTTTAGACCAAAAAAATAAAGCATTCAAAGAAAAGGAGCAATTACTAATGGTGTAACTTTGTTTGGTATGTGTAATGGAAATCAAATTAGGATCTTTTGCTGTTTTTGTTTTACTAAAAGTGCCTCTGATTGAATAATATGTTTAAGGAGGATCTTTCCCACCCATTCCTTGATAGGCCTGCCCATCCTGGGAAGCTTGATTAGGGGAGCTGTTTTGTTGGAGGTTCCCAAGTACATTTTGTTTTTTCAATTGATGCAATGAGTCAGAAGGTTATGCTCTCTGGGGAGCGGGGGAGACACCCACACTAAAACCTAGACTTGATGCTTCACTCTCTGGTAGCTGTGTATATATGTAATGGTCAGACATTTATATGTACGTAACTGTCAGGTAGTTTGGAAGCACTGTCTATTGATGTATTTTTGATTTCTCTGAAATTTTGAATTTGATTTTCTCTGATACCTGTTCTTGATTAAAATGATTGTTAACCTCTTGAAAGTTGCTTTTCTTTTATGAATGTAGATCTAAGAAGCTGTGCTAGGAGATCCCTGTGTATGTTGGGCTGCTTACTGATACAGTACATTATAAAGGATTCCATCTGGATACTTACTGAAAAATCAACATCATTTTCTCTCTGAACTGTGAAGAAATAATCTTGATTTTCTAATAAGTAGACAAAAAAGTCAAATATTTATACATTCCTTTAGTCTTCTTCATGATATATTAGAAAACTTGAAGTTCTTTTAAAGTATTAATATTACAAGTACTTTCTTCAATAAGTTCTATTTTAAAATAACCAATTTCCAGGAACAGATGCCTTCATGCGCAAAATATATCATAAGCATGACCAAATCTCACTTAAAGAAAGTCAAGAGGGAAAACTCACTGTTGATTAGGAGTGGGAGGGAGGAAAGCAGGGAAGATATTGTAGAAGATAGCATTTGAAATTAGACCTTAAATGACAGAAGACCAAAACGGGCAGGGGGAAAAGACATTTAGGCAGAAGAAATGGTTTGAGTAAAGGTAGCAAGGCAGGAAAGTGCTGACTATGGAAAGTGGGAAGATGAAAAGGCTGGAAAGTTAGGGTGGTGCCAGATTGTGGAGGATTGAGATGCCAGGCAAAGAATAGTGAGGGTTACTTAGTTGGCAAGAAGGAATGCCTAAGGATTTCTGGGTATGTATGTATGCCATGATTGCATCCACCTGAGAAAGATTAATCTTGATTTTTTATGAAAGATGAATGGGAATGGGGAAGAAGGAGGTGGGAAGACCCATCAGGAGGCTCTTGCAGCAGTTCAGGTGGATGCTTTTGAGAGCCTGTTTTACAAATATGATCCTAGTGAGAGATAAGAGTGTTGGATGCAAATGACATTAACCTGACAGCCTACAGGGAGGGAATAGCATTTACCTACTATGTGCCAGACATTGGGCTAAGTGCTTTTTGCAATCAAGGAAACTGAGGCAAATTGAAGTTAAGTGACTTACCTAGAATCATAACAGCTAGTAAGTGTCTGGAGCTGGAGCTGCCATGAGATCTTCCTCACTCCAGGCCCAGCACTCTATCCTCACTGTGCCAGTGGTAGTCCGTATATGAGAGGTAAGAGATAGGCTATGATAGCAAGTCTCCTAAAGAAATTGAAAGGCTGAGTGTTATTACTGACAGTAGCTACAAGGTATGAGAGAGAAGCAGCAGGTTTAGAAGAAGAAACAAGTTTGTTTTTCCACCAGGGTTTCTTTGAAGTCCCTTTAGAACAAGCAGAGATACTCTGTGGGCATTCAGAGATAGCAGATTCATAGATTTAGAAACAGAAGAGACCACAGAGTAATTGTTCCTGTCCTGGCACTCTCTGACCTTGCCAGCGTTCAATGAATAGATTTCAGGGGATCTGTGAACTTGGATAGAAAACAAATGAACCCTTTTTATAAGTATTAGCAGAAAGGCACCACTTAGTAACAACAACAGATCCTAAGTAGTTTTGCAATTATACGCAGCAGTGGAAATAAGTAGTTTCTCATGAATTTTGTAGGGAAAACCAGGATACAAAGTGGATAAGGCACACAGTAATCTATAGCCTGGGAACAGTAAGTGCCTGACACATACTCCTGGTGTCTCCTGGACTGGCACAAAAAGGGATATCACATCTGCCACCAGAAGGAGAAAGGTAAGTGGGGGGTGGGTAAAATGGAAAAGATGAGGCCAAGAAATGGAAGAAGAAAATTAAATGGGAACATATTGTAGTTGGCCTTAATTTCTTAAATGAAGGAGGCTAAATTATCTGTTCTAAATGTAGGAAGAGGAGATAAGAATGAGGATTTGAGGAAAGAGTAAATAAAATCCTTCTGAATAATTAGCATGAGGAATGAGATAGGATGGTGATAGAGAAGAGTACAGAAGGTCCAGGTAAGGTTGTGTACCATAACTTAGTTATGCATGAAATTGCCTTGATTTTTGTAGCTTGCTTCCATTATTTTTGGGAATCTATGAACATATATATATATATATATATATATATATATATATATATATATATGTGTGTGTGTGTGTGTGTGTGTATGTATGTGTATACATATATATGTGTGTATGTATATACACTTACATACACATACATACATACATATATATGTATATAGGATATCCTAAGATAAAGATAAAAGTATGGAGAATGGCAAGTCCATAGGATAGGAATTCTAGCCTAGTACTTAGTGAAATGGTAAAGTGGAGAAGTGTGGTGTTATAACTGAATATGGTAAAAAAGTGAGAGAAACTGATTGGGGGAGTAAAGATGGATTAAGGGACCAGCAAAGTCATAATTAGTAAGTGTATTATGTAAGAGAACATAGGACAGGTAGATGGAGAGAATCTAGAGATCTGAGACTGAAATTTCATTGCTGAGAATTTTTTTAGAATTGTTTCTTGAATTCTGAGAAACAAGGGAGCCTGAAGTGAGGCAAAGATGTATTACTTGTGTATGCTGCTTTGTCATTCTGTATTCAGGTCAATACCTGAATAAACACCTACTCTGTGCCAGGAACTGTGTTAAGCACTGACCAGACAAAGAAAGATAAAAAATAGTTCTTGCTCTGGGGGAGGTCACAATCTAACACTTGGAGACAACATGCAAACAGCTATGTAGAAACACGTTTTATGCAGGATAAATAGGAAATAATCTACTGAGGGAAGGCACAGGAAAGCTCCTGGACTTTGTGTCAGAGAACTTGAGTTTGAACTTTGGTTCTTCCACTGTGTGACCTTGAACAGTAGTATCACTACCACGGTGTTGAGAAGACTGAGGTCATGTTGTTAAGCCATGCATGTAGATACTGGCCCTGTAGGAGAAATGTATTGGATTTGAAATCAGAAAAACTCAATCAAGTTCTAGCTGTTATTTATTACCTGTGTGACTTCGGGCAAATTCTTTGATAGGCTTCATAGGCTTCATTCTTCTCAGGTATACTATGAGAGGGGATAAACTAGCAGATATCCAGGGTGTGGTAGAGTCAGTTATAACTGTCTTGAAAGAGTCAAATGTCAAATTTTTAGTGTGAGCATTTATGCCTGGGAAATTGGCAAATACTGCAAATCAAGGCTCGATGAATTATTGTTTTGCTGACTATATAGAATTGAATGATGGAGAAAATATCAATAATGCAGATTCAACTTAAGTGTATTATGCATATTTTTTGAAGAGTCAGTTGTTAAACATATGGCAGCACACCTCTGTGCCAGCTTTAAATATTGTAATGGTAATGAGAGAGCAAAAGCTAGCCACTAACCTTATTGATTTCAAACCACTTAGAAGTCTGAAAATAATTAAAATAAGGAAGGGTGTAGGGCAGCATAAATAGTTTGCATATATTTCAAATAAGGAAAGATCAAAGTTAGGTCCTAGTAGAACAATTGAGTATGAGGAATATATTAACCATTCCTCCTTAACTTCAAGGAGAGTGAGTAGAGAAAATTGCAATGCCCTGAAGAGAACCGAGTTTTTGGTAAATCAAGGAAGTGGAAGGGATGTTGTTTGAGTAGATAGTAGGACAAGAGGTAGGGAAGTTTGTAAATAGAGCAGGGCTAATAAAGACATAGTGGAATGAGCTGACAGATGGATAAACTATGTTAAACTGAGCTTTGTGAGAACTGGGGTTCAGCATGGTAAACAAGTTCCTGGGAGGAGGTACCAGGAGTATGTGCCAACTGTCATCTAAGGAAGTGACATTGGATGACTGAGATTGATGAATAAACAAGAAAAGAAATAAAGTGGAGGGGCAAATCTAAAGAACTGTGAGCACAGAGGACTAGCAGAGTTAGTCTCTTCCAATGTTTGAGTGTCTTAAATCTCATTTCAGCTGTTCTTTTGGCCCCTTTATCCTATGGGAGTTTCTTATCATGTGGATTATAAACTTCAGAGCCATAATTCATGCCCAGGTCTGCTTATTTCACAACTAGAACTCATTCTAGTGTACCACAGCAAACAACACATCTGTCCCTACACTATGGTGCTTTATCAAAAATCTTTAAAGGGTTGAGTCAGGAATGTAGCTGTTCTAGAGTCAGTTTAAATCAGGGGTGTGTGTATGGGGGGAGGTCAGGAGTGGAAAACACAAGAGATGACCTGCTGGGTCTAGAGTCTAATTACATAGTAGTCTTCCTCTTTTCTACCTTTTTATTTCTCTCTGAATATTTTATCTTCTGCTCATGAACTTTTGACCCTCAAAGGTTAAGAAAGAGGTTCTTACCTACTTAATTGGCTTAAACCTTGGGCACTTTGAGCCCTGTCAAAGAGAGTGATATGAATCTCTAGAACATAACGATAAATGTCTTAAATGAGTTTTACAATGTATACTCAGGTCAATCAATCAAATGAAGGACTGTTGTGTGCCAGGAATTGTGCTCTAGTCTGGAAATAAACTAGAGAGATGATTTCATTGCTATGAGGATATCCTTCTACTAATTAAAAGCAATCTGCTACTTAGAGATTTGTCTTGAGCTTTAAGTGGTTAAGCTAGTATTCAGTACTCATAACCAGGTGAATCAGAAGCAGCACACATTCAATCCATCTCTTCTTGTCACTTGACCCTCTACTACAGGGGTGTCAGACTCAAATAGAAATCCATGCATAAGCATCCCTGATGACCATATATTGACTCAGAAAATTGCATATTAACATTATGTATGTTCTGTTGCATTTTATTTATTTTGGTAAATATTTTTTGACTTCATGCAGAAGCAATTCAGATTATGTATTCAATATCTTTAAAATATTTTACACCTCTAGACTCTGGCTGTTCATGTGGGTAAGAAAAATGATGGACTCTAAGAGGCACAGGGAGGATGAGACCACTTTAACTTTTCGAGCTTTCTAGTCTTAAAAATTAAACAGATTAAAGGAAAAAAGGAAGCCCATGAGAAACAAAAGAAGGCATCAAAGAAAGCACTTTAAAAAATAAACTAGAAGATGGCAGAGTAGAAAGATGAACCTACCCTTAGCTGTGTCCTCAAAACCCATAAAATACCTGTAAAAAATGACTCTAAGCAAATTCTAGAGCAGCAGATGCCACCAAACAACAGAGGGAAAGAGATTTACAGGCAAAGACAGCTTGGAAGGCTGACAAGAAAGGTCTATGGCACTGGGTGTGGAGTGTAGCTCAGTTTTGTACATGCAGCACAGCAGGGACAGGATTGGAACAGGCAGAATCCCAGGCATCAACTGCAGCTCCAAGATTTCTCACCCCCAATTGTCAAAGTCAGCTTCAAAGGTCAGTGAGAAAGCTCTTTCATCTGGGTGAGAAGGGAGCAGGGTCTAGCCCTAGCCTATGGCCCAGGGCAGTGGAAGTCACTGTGACCAATTTTGAAGCCCTTGGCCTAAAGACCCTGGATCTCAGCCCTGAGTGGTGGTGCTGGGGTGAGGAGGAGCACTGGCATGGTGAAGCTGGAGGCAGTGGTGGAGAGGGTACTCTACTTGCAGATCTTGGACAGAAAAGCCTATGGTTGCTCCCATACCAGAGTGCAGGCTAGAAGAGGAGTAAACTTTTCTCCCTTGATTGTGCCACTGTGTAGGAACTGAAAACTTACAGGTCCCTAGAGTATACCCTCTACCTGACAAAGGACTCAAAAGTTAAGTAACTGGCTGAGAAAATGCCCAGAAAACAGGAAAAAAATAAGAACTACAGAAGGTTACATTCTTGGTGAACAGATATTTCCCTCCATTCTTTCAGATGAGGAAGAACAATGCTTACCATTAGAGGAAGACATCAAAGTCAAGGCTTCTTTATTCCAAACCTCCAAAACAAATATGCAATGGTCTCAGACCATGGAAGAGCTCAAAAAATACTTTGAAAATAAAGTAAGAGAGATGGAGGAAAAATTGGGAGGAGGAATGAGAGCAATGCAAGAAAATCGAGAAAAGTGAGTCAACAGCTTGCTAAACGAGACCCAAAAATATACTGAAGAAAATGACACTTTTAACAATAGACTAACTCAAATGGCAGAAGAGGTCTAAAAAGCCAATTAGGAAAAAAATGCTTAAAAAAGCAGAATTAGTCAAATGGAAAAGGAGGTTCAAAAGCTCACTGAAGAAAACAGTTCTTTAAAAATTAAAATGGAGAAGATGGAAGATAATGACTTTATGAGAAACCAAGAAATTCCAAAACAAAATCAAAGGAATGAAAAAAAAGTTGAAGACAGTGTGAAATATCTCACTGGAAAAACAACTGACCTAGAAAATAGATCGAGGAGAGACAGTTTAAAAATTACAGGGTTACCCGAAAGTCATGACAAAAAAAAAAAAAGAGCCTAGACATCATTTTTCATGAAATTATCAAAGAAAACTGCCCTGATATTCTAGAACCAGAGGGTAAAATAAAAATTGAAAGAATTGCCAATCACCTCCTAAAAGAGATCTGAAAAGAAAAATTCCTAGGAATATTGTAGCCAGATTCCAGAAATCCCAGGTCAAGAAGAAAATATTATAAGCAGTCAGGAAGAAACAATTTGAGCATTGTTGAAATACAATCAGGATAGCACAAGATCTAGCAGCTTCTACATTAAGGAATCGAAGGGTGTGGAATAGGATATTCCAAAAGTCAAAGGAACTGGAATAAAAACCAAGAATCACCTACCCAGCAAAAGTGAGTATAACACTTCAGGGGAAAAAGTGGTCATTCAATGAAATAGAGGACTTTCAAGCATTCTTGATGAAAAGACCAGAGTTGAATAGAAAATTTGACTCTCAAAGAGAAGAATTGAGAGAAGCATGAAAAGGTAAACAGGAAAGAGAAATTATAAGGGACTTACTAAAGTTGAACTGTTTACATTCCTACATAAAAAGATAATATTTGTAATTCTGGAGACTTTTCTCAGTATTTGGGTAGTTTGGGGGTTTATAGACATTTAGGCAGAGGGCCCAGGTTGAGTTGAATAGGGAAGGGATTAATCTAAAAAATAAAATTAAGGGGTAAGAAAGGGATGCACTGGTAGGAGAAAGGGAGAAATGGAATGGGGTAAATTATGTCACATGAAAGAGATAAGAAACAGCTTTCCAATGGAAGCAGAAAGGGAGGAAGTGAGAGGGAAAAAGTGAAGCTTACTCTCATCACATTTGGCTTAAAGAGGGATTAATATGCACACTCAATTTGGTATGAAAATGTATCTTACATTACGGGAAATTAGGGAAAGAGATAAGTGGAGTATAGGGGGGATGATAGAAAGAAGGGCAAATGGGAGGAAGGAGTATTTAGAAATAAACACTTTTGGGAAGGGACAAGGTCAAAAAGAATAGAATAAATGGGGAATAGGATAGGATAGAGGGAAATATAGTTAGTCTTTCACAACATGATTATTAGGGAAGTCATTTGCAAAACCACACACAAATAACCTATATAAAATTGCTAGCCTTCTCAGTGCTGATGAATGGGGAGGGAGGAAGGAAGAGAAGTTGGAACTCAAAGTTTTAGGAACAAATGTTGCATATTGTTCTTGCATACAACTGAGAAATAGGAAATACAGTTAATAAGGTGTAGAAATCTATCTTGCCCTACAAGAAAAGAGAGAAAATGGGATAAGGGAAGGGAGGGGTATGATAGAAGGGAACGCAGATAGGGCAAGGGGTATTCAGAATGCATGGTGTCTTGAGTGGGGGAAGGGAGAGATGGGGATAAAATTTGGAACTCAAAATCTTTTGGAAATGAATGTTGAAAACCAAAATAAATAAATTACAAAAAAAGAAAAAATCTAGTAATATTTCTATTTGTTGTGAGCAAATATGTTGTTGATTTTTTAAAATGTAGCTTTTTGGAAATGCCTCAATTTAAACTATCCAAATAGATATTGTCCAAATGGTCTTTTGCCTAGAGCTGAACGGTATCCAGTTGTTCTGGTTGTTTTTTTAATCTTGCTCTATTTGATACTCCTTTCTAACTCAAGGCTAAGGCCCAGTGGTTTCCCAATCCCCCTCTGATTAGCTCTGATGATAGCAGCTGTTACATGGTGAGCTGCATCGAGGTAATCTGAGGCAGAGAAGGGAGAAGAACATTTTTTTAAGATTCTCTGAAGCACAGCCTCAAGCAATGAGGCATAGCTGGTGATGGCTGGAGAACAAGCACAGCTGACAGACCACCCTGGTGGGCTTTATAAGGAATGGAGCTGCCCTGGTTTGAGTAAAAATCTTTGGAAAACTGAGCCTCAGAAGGAAGGTGAGGCCCTTCTGCAACAGTTGCTTGAAGGTCTTGATTTTCGCACACTGCAATCAATTGTTCTTATCTCTTTCTTTACACAAACTTGTCCACTGGTTATAATTCCTTCAGGATTCAATCAATACTTTTTCATTATTACCTATGTGTGAGGTAGGTGCAAACTGTGCAGTGTAAGAAAGGGGCACTGCCTTCAGTGAGTTTCTGTAATGTGTTCTTGCCCATTGATATGGTGGCAGAGATTCAATAGCTCTTGCCCTCATGTAGGTGTTTATAATGTTTTTCTGTCATCACTCATTAACTTTCACTTTTCTACCTTTGAGTATTTCCTGTATTTTTTATTCATCTTATCTGCCCAGACATTCAAAGACAATCCTCTCCAGAAGATTCTAGTCCACTGGGATTAGATAGAGTATGTGCCCAATATAAGGAAGAATACAATAGGCATCATAAGAACAAGATAAATAGAATAATGTTATGTTCAGAGGCATCAAAATTAATATAGACCAGTGTGGGTTTGTAGTGTAGGAGATGATCAGGGAATACTTGCTTTTGGGGAATGGGCAGCCATTTGGATGATAGGATCATGGGATTTAAAGCTAGAATATATGATAGAAATTATCCGCTAGTATCCTCACTTTTCAGGTGAGGCTCATGAGGGGAAATGATTTGTAACAGGTTACAAAGAAAGCTAGGTTTTAAAAGATGGATAGAAATGGGAATGATGCACAAGGGAGGGAAAGTCATTCTATATCTGAGATTCTTAACTTTTTATCCTGTCATGAACAGGTGTATGTTGGTAAATGTTTATAGACCTCCTCTCTGAATAAAATGTATACAGGACATATTTTAAGGTTACTTTGTATTATCAGTAACTTCTGCATTACTTATTATGTCTAGACAATCAACAAAACAATAAGTGAAGCCTTATTTTTAACATTTGACAATTTCTGATGTTTTGACTCTCAACATTGAAAATTTAACAATCAGCTCAACTGGTCTGAGTTACAGCACATTCTTGTTTATGGACAAGTCTGGTAAAGCATCTGTATCCTTTCTCAAAATAATATTTTTAAAACATAGAATCTTAAAAAATGATTATGTTGCAATATACGTATTAAACTTTTAAAAATTAAATTCACAGGACACCCTGAAATCTCTTGAAAGAACACTTAGGGAATAGTCAAAACAAGGGTAAGAACTTTTGTTCTAGGAATGGGGTATAATAATAAATGAGACACTTCAAAGCGTTACATGCAAATTGACTTAATATTAATGAATTATAAAATGATATAGCATAAGAACATTGTGCATGTATTATAAAACCTTAGTATTACATGTTTCCACCCTTTTTTTAACTCTTTAGCCTTTTGCAGTTCACAAGAGTTTCTTCAATTGAAAACTGAAAATAATGTGTACTCTCCACCTCAATTTTGTTTTTATTTTGTTTTATTTTATCCAGACATTTATAGGACAATCAATCAATATAAAAGCATTACTAAGGGTATTCTCTATATGAAGAACTGTGGCATACAAAGAAAACATTGGAAAATGTACAAAGGTGGGAAAGTTTGAAGAGCCTCAAAGTTCAGATGAGACTTTCTGTTTTAACTGGGAAGAAAAAGGGAACCCCTGAGTGTGGTAAGAAGAAGAATGGGGGATGAGAAAACTGATGTGCTCAGAAGTGCTTGAGATAATCACTTTGGCAAAAGTTCCTCCTCAGAGGATGGATGGGGGTAAGGAGAAATGACATTTCTGCTATACTGGCAGACCCAGTGACCCCTGGCATATATTAAGAAGATTCCTTACAGAGGTAAAGAGTGTAATCCATACCCATATAATGGAAAAAAGCTATTTGGTCTATCCAGGCATCATCCTGATGATTTTAGACTAATTAACACAGTTGTTCAGTGGGGTAATGAATGAGCCCATTCAGTATGTTTGAAACTTTCTTTTTTTTTTTTTTGCTTGTTCTATAGTTCATACTTTGCAATGGATGTCTAAAAAATGGTCTGCATGTGCCCCACTCCACATTCTATCACAGAGAAAAAAGTGCTTGTTAGATTTCTTTACTTACTGACCCATTAGGCATTAACAAAGGAATAGTGATTTCCCCTAGATATATTTAAGGAGTTCTTGGAAGATACATACTTTGCATGGTTTAAGTATCTTTCTGCCTTGAAAATGGGAACCTGGATCAGACAAAGTTGAGGTCCATTCCAGCTTAAGAACTGTGTGGCCAAAGCGTATTGCTTTTAATAGTGGGAGATGGTGGTTAGAAATAACAGGTTTTCTTTAATTGCAGTTTCAGGAGGTCTGTATTAATAGAAGATTCTAAAAGCAAATATTTATTAGAAATGAAGCTAGAAATTTTGCTCAGCCTTGAGTTATAAAGTTCACATCATGAAAAATACCTCTCACTCTGAGCAAACTATGGAATATAATCCAAAATATAATTTTTAATTACAATTGGCATTTCTGAGTCTAGTGCTGTTTGGCAGCCATCTGTTTGAAAAGTGACATTAGCTGTATGAAGAGCTTGATGTGAAAAGTTGTAACACAGTTAGCAGTCTGCTTTAATTCAATGAAAGTTTAACAAGATGAGAACTTTAAAGTTTGCTACTCTATTAACCCTTGAAAGGAAGGATAGAATCTAATTCTTTGGAAATCACATTTGTTCCATTTTCGATATAATATCACACCAAAATAGCAAATATTTATCGTCAAGAATTCAATAAGCATTTGTTAAGTGCCTACTATGTGTCAGGTATTGTTCTAAGTACTAGAGGATACAAAGAATGGGAGGAGTCCCTGTCCTTAAGGAGTTACCAGTCTAATGAGGAATGACAAAATGCAAATAGCTATATGCAAATATAAAAACATAAAATTGCAAATAATACCAGAAGAAAGGTATTAACATTAAGGGGATCCAAAAGAGCTTCTTGCAGATAGTATTATTTTAACTGAGTCTCAAAGGAAACTAGGGAAAGTAAGTGGTAAAATGATGGATGATGGAAGTCCAAGCATGTGGGGAAGCCAGAGAAAATGCAATATGGAGTGTCTTGAGAGAGCTACAACAAAAAGGTAGGTGGCACTGTATTGCAAAGTATGTGGGTGTGAGAGGTGTAAAAACAGTGTGTGTATGTGGAGGAGGTGAACAGGGACAGGGACAGGGACAGGTCACAAACTCTAAGTAAGAAACTCCTTTCATCTGACTCTAAGACCTGACTCTCTCCAGATAGCAGAGTTTCCTTGACCTCACCCCACCTACCTCATCACACTCTCCCAGTGACCTGGGTGGGGGATTTGGAATATTTCTTGCTTCTCATTGCCACTTCCAAACTCTCCCACTACTACCATCATTCAGTAACCTCTCTTCCTTTAAGGTAGTTAGTCCATATCTACTACCTAATCAGAGTTCTGGTACAAGTTGCATATCAACCTCCAGGAAAGTCTTCAGTTCAGTACCTGGCTGTAGCAGGAGTTAAAAATCTTCCCCCCCTATGAATAGGCCTCAGGTGGGGGTATTAATTGAGTAGGGGAGGCTTATTTTGTATGAAAGCCCACACCTCTTGTTAATTGTTAATGAGCCACTGGGTCATGAGAATCTTGCTTTGGAGTTCATATCATTGGAAGAGTGTTTGTCTGATTAGGGTAGTGATTAAGGATCTTCCCTTTGCTTCTTCTCCACTTTGAAAATCCAGATGTTGATGCTTCTGTCTGGTAATGATGTATATATTGTCTATGGTCAGACGGTCAGCAGTCTCGTCTGTTGGTCTTTCTGTTTGTAATTTCTGCTTGTGATTTCTGTTTGTATTTTCTCTGAAGTTCATGGTGCTGACTTTTTCCCCTGAAGTAAAGGAATAACATATGCACTTGATTACAGTAAGACTATTAACCCTGTTTAAGGTTGCTTTCCTTAGAAAAGTAGATCTAAGAACCTGTGCAGCAGGCCCTCTGTATGCCTGAGTGCTTGCTGTTACACTGGATCACCAGATTTTTCTCTCCAATTCCTGCCCTCAAACTCAGGGACCTTATCATAGGTATTAATACTCCTTCAAAAAATGTTAACCTCCCAGTTCCACAATCTACTAATTTCTAATGATCTCCTCCATCCTACTTCTGAAATATAGAGAGGTGATTATGCCCTGATTTTGTCATCACTCACTAAAGTAGATTTACACATTCATAAACTCTGAAATTCCCTTCTTTGATCTCTGTCTGTTATAAATTTACTTCTCCCACTGCTTTTTACCACAAAACCCTGATCTTTGTTTTCAGTAAGACCTCCAACCTTCCTCCCCTCAGTTCATTTCCAAGTCATCTCCCCTGCACTGATTTAACTCTTTCCTTCTTAATGTTGATTCTTTGGTTAAAAAAAAGTTCAACTTTATGCTGTTCTCATTTTTTGAACCCTTGGTCCTCTGTCTTGGCAACTCATTTTGCCCCGCTAAACCCAATATTTACTGCCTTCAACTCCCATGCCAGTGAACAAAACTGGAAAAAGTCATGGAACAGTGATGACTGGGTATCCTCCAAATTTATATTAGACAATCTCAACTAGACCTTTGCTTTTATTCTCATCAAATCAAGTTACTCTCCCCCTTAGCAGAGCAGTTTTTGCACACATTTTCAATCTCTTTTAAATCTCCCATAACTCTTCCTCCCTCAACCTCCCAGAGAAGAACCCTGTCTCATAGGTCACTGAAAAAAAAATTGAAGTTATCTGCAGACAAATCTCTCTTCTCCCTTCCTCCTTACCTCGCATCACATAGATGCCTTCCTTCCTCTACTATTTCCTCTAGTGCTCTTACAAGAAGGCTTTGCCTTCTTCCTTGTCAAAACAAAGTCCTGGTTACAAGTGATACTATTTCTTCCTCTCTTCTCCAGATGAATGACTCCTCTATCATCCCTGATATTTTACTAATCTTCCATTTCTCCCCATCTACTGGCTGATTTCCTATTTACTACTGATGTGACCCTGACTCTATGGTCCTAAACATACATAGATATTCACTTGATCAATTTATCTAAACTAGCTGTTATTCCATGACTTTCCAACCCCTTTGTGATTAAAATCTTTGAGAAAGTCATGCTGTTCTTATCTCTCTATAGTTGGGCTTTTTATGTCTTCCTTTAACTGAAACTGTTCCCTAAAGTTCCCATTGACTTCTCAATTGGCATATCTAATGGACTTTTCTCAGTCCTCATCCTTTTTAACTTCTCCATAGCCTCTGAAACTGTTGATTCTCTCTCCCTCTCTTTTACCCTCTTTATAACAATTTTCTTTCCTGGTTTTCTGCCTACCTGCTCCTTATCAGTCTCCTTTGCTGTACCTTCAACAAAGTCACATTTTCTACCTGTGGGTGCTCTACAGGGGTCTGACTCAAGTCTTTTTTCTTGATTTATACAATTTCACTTGGTGATCTCATCAGCTCACATCAATTGACTTGCCATGTCTGTGCCTATAATTCTCAATTACCTCTAGCCTTAACCTCTTTCCTCACCTAGAGAACTATATCTCCAGTAGTCTATTGGACATCTTGAAATGCATGTCCGGTAAACACTTTAAACTCAGCATACCTGAAACAGAACACATTTTCTTTGCATTAAAACATTTTATAACTGTTAAGGGTATCACTATCTTTCCATTAATTTAGCCTCATTTCCTAGGTGCTGTCTTTGACTTGTCAGTATCTATCAACCTTTATATCTAATTTGCTAAGTTGGCAAAGTTTGCCTAAGTAACATCTTTTCTGTTTACCCTCTTCTCTCCTTTGACACTGCTACCACCTTGATGTAGTCCTTTACCTCTCGTCTAGACCACTACAAAAGCCTTTTGTTTAGCTTCATTTTCTTATGTCTGTAACCACTGTTCCTCCTGTATTCAGCTGTCAAATTGATCTTCCTAAAGCACTAGTCTGACTATGTCACCATCTTATTCAATAAACTCATGTGGCTATTTGTTATCTTTGAGATCAAATATAAAATCCGCTGTCTGTCTTTCTAAGCTCATCATAACCTGGCCCTCTCCTACTTTTCTATTTTCTTATACCTTTCCTTCAAAAACTCTATGATCCAGTTGTAGAAGAAAATCCAGTTCCTAACTTCACATTTTCATTGGTTTTTCTTCATGCCTAGAATTGCTCATCTCTACTTTTTAGCTTCCATGGATTTCAAGTTCCACTTTAAATCCCATCTACTATAAGCATTTCCTAATTTAGAACTTGTGCCTTCCCTCTGTTGATTGCTTTCACTTTACCTAGACTATATCTCCTTTGTACATAGTATTTTTTTTTCAGACTGTCTCCAACATTAGACCGTTTGCTCCTTAAAAGCAAAGACTGGTGTTTGCCTTTCTTTATCTCTAGTGCCCAGCATAGTTCCTATCACATAGTATTTAGTGTAAAATGATTGAGATTGTGAAATATTTTAAAAGTCAAATAGCAGATGGATTATTTGATCCTGGAGGAAGTGTCATGGTCAGCCCTGTGCTTTAGGAAGATCAATTTGATAACTGAATAGAAGTTGGATTGTAGTGATGAGAGACTTGAGGCAGAGAGACCAATCAGAAAGCTAAGACAACCATCCAGGCACGAGATGGTGAAAGCCAGCACCAGGTTGTAGTGTCAAAAGAGAGAAAGGAGCATGTAAAAAAATGTATCAATAGGTTAGAATTAATAGGACTTCAGAACATACTGGAACTTGGGAGAAGACAATGAGGAGTCAAAGATGAGAGGTTGAAGGCATAGGTGACTAGAGGCATGGTGTTCCCTTTATAACAGTAGGAAAGTATGGAAGAAAGGAGACTTTGGGTGATAAAGAAGCTTAGTTTGGGGAATGTTGAACTGAAAGTATCTCTGGGATATCTAGTTTGAGATAGAAAATAGATAGCTAGAGAGGTAATACTATAGGTCAGGAGAGATCAAGGATGGATCGATTGATCTGAGAATTATCTACATACAAATGACAATTTAATCAATAGAAGGTGATAAGATCAACAGGTGAAACAGGATTGAGAAAGAAAAGAAGGGTTAGGAGGGAGTCTTGGAGGACCCTCTGATTAGCAGGTGCGACCTGGAAGAGGATCCAGCAAAAGAAACAGAGAAAGAATCCTTAGTCTGGTAGGCAGAGAACTAAGGAGAGAACAGGGTAGGAAGAAAAACAATAATAATGATACTAATGATGATGATGATAAAAAAATAACTAGAAGAAAGAGAGGATCAAGGAGAAGAGGACAATCAACATTATCAAAGGCTATAAGGAGGTTAAGAAGAATGAATATTAAGAAAAGTCTATTAGATTTGAAAATTAAGGGAACATCGGGAAACACATATTGACCTTTTCTTAATGCTTTGCAAGTACAATATGTTTAATATATTTTGATTTACTTTTTTCATAAAGCTTTACAGTTTACAAAATGCTTTACACACCTTATTTTATTTGACTTTCACAATAATCCTATGAAGTAGATATAATTATTATCCTCATCTAGGATCAGGAAATGTATGATGCAAAATTGAATCCAGTTCTTCTTGACTCCAGTTCTAGCGCTCCATATATTACAACCATTTCCCACTGTTGACAATAAATCAGGAGGTGGGGGTGGGGTGGGAGAAGAGATTTTGAAGACTGATGATTCAACCAAAAGGCTACTTCTAGTTTTTTTCTTTTTCTGACTTTGATTTAGTAATCAGGTTATGTGAGTCATGATTATAACGACTAATCTTCAAAGAGGAACATTATATAACAGTGATGTTAATCTCTTTTTCTCCTTTTCCCTCCATATACACATACATAAACATAAAAACATGTAACTGCTGTACCAAGAGTTCTCATTGCAGTAGTGCTATAGCAAAAATTAAAATGCTGTTATCTGGAAATAGCATGCTTGAACAAGGCTTGTCCAATTGGCATGCAATGAGGGACTCCTTGTAGACTTTACTGAATTATTTTTCTGTTGAGTTTGCTCCTAAAGTAAACATCCCTTTTAAATAAGCAGGTGGAACTCAAGCTAGGCTTTCTTCCCCACAGGGATGGTTTTTAAAGTTGCTGGAAATTCAGCCTTGTGCAGTATATTGTGATTAAACATGAGCAAACTGACAAAATCAGCAGTGTTCAACTGATTTAGAATTTATTTTGTTGTCTAAAATATGCTTTTTCATTCTATAGGTTGGTCACAAAACAAAACAAGAAGAAATGTAAAAGTTGCCATTTTAAAACATCACTTTGTCTTCCATATAAAAAAAACTTTGCCTATCAGCAACTTCAGTAGATGGCAAATGCCAGTGATTAATCCCCTCTATTACTTGGTAATTGATTCTGAAAGTGGTCAAGCATCATATAAAATGGGGAGCTGTCAAGGAAATCAGATGTTCATAGGTTAGGAAAATTTATAGAGATGATATGGTATAGTGGAAATAGGGCTGAATTTGGAGTAACAAGTTCTGGTTCTTCTATTTCCTACCTATCTAACCTGGATTTAAGAGTTTAGATTTAAGGGTAGAGCCAAGATGGCGGAGTAGAAAGACTCACTTATGCTAGCTCTGAACCCACAGCCCATATATTTCCTTCAAGAAGAACTCCCCAAAAATTCTGGATGACTGCAAGGCAAGAGAAACACAGTGGAAAAGATCTCCGTTCCAGAGAGCCCTGGAGAGCCATCCCCAGGGTCCGTCGTGCCCCAGAAAGTGGACCCCAACCCTGTGCTGCCCTGGCCATGGCCCCATAGGAGCAGATCCGACCAGGCTTCAGGGACGGAATCTCCAGTAGCCGGGAAGGTCCCTCCGCCCACAGACGCTCCAGGTCAGTGAGACAGACGTCTGAGCTGGCCGAGAGGGGAGCGGGGTGTCTCCATGACTCGGGGCCCCTCAGGAGGAAACGGCGGAGTGAGCAGCGGAGGCAGTGGCAGAGGCAGAGGCAGCGGTGGCGGCCTGGGACAGCAGGCAGCAGCAGGCAGAAGTTCAGGGCCATTACTGAAAGTTTCTGCATAAAGCCCCTGAGGGAACTGAGCCTGGGAGGTGGCCCTGCACCCACCCACTCCATTACTGAAGGTCTCTGCATAAAGTCCCTGAGGGAACTGAGCCTGGGAGTCGGCTCTGCCCCCCCTGAGCACCAGAATTTAAGCTCACATTGAATAGCAGCTGCGCCTGCCACAGAAAGCCAATTTGAATCTCAGACCCCAAGCACTAGCTTAGTGGATCTGGGCAGGGGTGGACAGGAATCTCAGAACTCAAGTAACTGGCTGGGAAAATGCCCAGAAAAGGGAAGAAAAATAAGATGATAGAGAGCTACTTTGAGGGGGTACAGATGTTCCCGCCATTCAATTCTGATGAAGAGGAACTATTCTTACCATCAAGGAAAGATGTGGACGTCGGGGCCTCTGTATCCGAGACATCCCAGGGGGATGTCCGGTGGGCTCAGAGGAAAAACTGGGAAGAGAAATGAGAGAGATGCAAGAAAAGCATGAAAAACGGGTCAATACCTTGATAAAGGAGACCCAAAAAAATGCTGAAGAAAATAACACCTTGAAAAATAGGCTCACTCAATTAGCAAAAGAGGTTCAAAAAGCCAATGAGGAGAAGAATGCTTTCAAAAGCGGAATTAGCCAAATGGAAAAAGAGGTTCAAAAGTTCACTGAAGATAATAGTTCTCTCAAAATTAGAATGGAACACATGGAGTCTAATGACTTTCTGAGAAACCAAGAAATCACCAAACAAAACCAAAAGAATGAAACAATGGAAGAGAATGTGAAATATCTCATTGGAAAAACAACTGACCTGCAAAATAGATCCAGGAGAGACAATTTAAAAATTATGGGACTACCTGAAAGTCATGATAAAAAAAACAGCCTAGACATCATCTTCCATGAAATTATCGAGGAAAACTGCCCTGATATTCTACAACCAAAGGGCAAAATAAGTATTGAAAGAATCCATCGATCACCACCTGAAAAAAGAGAAACTCCTAGGAACATTGTGGCCAAATTCCAGAATTCCCAGGTCAAGGAGAAAATGTTGCAAGCAGCTAGAAAGAAACAATTCTAGTATTGTGGAAATACAATCAGGATAACTCAAGATCTAGCAGCTTCTACGTTAAGGGATCGAAGGGCATGGAATAGGATACTCCAGAAGTCAAAGGAACTAGGACTCAAACCAAGAATCACCTACCCAGCAAAACTGAGTATAATACTTCAGGGGAAAATATGGTCTTTCAATGAAACAGAGGACTTTCAAGCATTCTTGATGAAAAGACCAGAGTTGAAAAGAAAATTTGACTTTCAAACACAAGAATGAGAAGAAGCATGAAATAGTAAACAGGAAAGGGAAGTCATAAGGGACATACCAAAGGTGAACTGTTTACATTCCTACATGGAAAGAAACATTTGTAACTCTTAAAACGTTTCAGTATCTGGATAGTTGGTGGGACCACACACAGATGCACACACACACAGACACACACACGCACACACACATGTGCACACACCCATGCACACAAGCACGCACACACAGAGAAAGAGAGCACAGAGTAAATTGAATAGGATGGGATCATATCTTAAAAGAAATTAAGGTAAATGGTGAGAGAGAAATGTAGTGGGAGGAGAGAGGGTGAAATGGAATGGAGTTAATTATATCTCTTTCAAGAGGCAAGCAGGAAACTTTTTAGTGGAGGGAAAAAGAGAATAAGTGAGAAAAAAAACATGAAGTTTACCCTCATCACATTCGACTAAAGGAAGGAGTAAAATGCACACTCATTTTGGTATGAAAACTTATTTTACAGTACAGAAAAATGGGGAAGAAGGAGACAAGCAGTGAGGGAGGGGTGATGGAAGGGAGGGCAATGGAAGAAGGGAGCAATTTGGGGTCAACACTCTTGGGGAGGGACAGGATCAAAAGACAGAATAGAAACAATGGGGGGCAGAATAGGATGGAGGGAAATACAGTTAGTCTTACACAACACGACTGTTATCGAAGTTATTTGCAAAACTACACAGATATGGCCTATATTGAATTGCCTGCCTTGCCAAAGGGAATGGGTGGGGAGGGAGGGATGGGGAGAATTTGGAACTCAAAGTTTTAGGAGCAACTGTTTAGTATTGTTCTTACTACTAGGAAATAAGAAATACAGTTAATGGGGAATAGAAAGTCATCTGGCCCTACAGGACAAAAGAGAAGATGGAGACAGGAGAAGGGAGGGGTGATAGAAGAGAGGGCAGATTGTTGATAGGGAAAATTAGAATGCTTGGTGTATTGGGGTGGGGGGAGGGGATGAATGGGGAGAAAATTTGGAACCCCAAATTTTGTGAAAATGAATGTAAAAAGTTAAATAAATAAATAAATTTTAAAAAGAAAGAAAGAAAGAAAGAAAGAAAGAAAGAAAGAAAAGAAAGAAAGAAAGAAAGAAAGAAAGAATCAATTCCAGTATTGTGAAAATACAATCAGGATAACTCAAGATCTAGCAGCTTCTACATTAAGGGATCGAAGGGCATGGAATAGGATATTCCAGAAGTCAAAGGAACTAGGACTAAAACCAAGAATCACCTACCCAGCAAAACTGAGTATAATACTTCAGGGGAAAATATGGTCTTTCAATGAAACAGAGGGACTTTCAAGCATTCTTGATGAAAAGACCAGAGCTGAAAAGAAAATTTGACTTTCAAACACAAGAATGAGAAGAAGCATGAAAGAGTAAACAGCAAAGAGAAGTCATAAGGGACTTACCAAAGGTGAACTGTTTACATTCCTACATGGAAAGACAATATTTGTAACTCTTAAAACTTTTCAGTATCCGGGTAGTTGGTGGGACCACACACATACATAGACACACACATGTACATGCGTGCGCGCACACACATACCCACATGCACGCACATACAGAGACAGAGAGCAAAGAGTGAATTGAATAGGATGGGACCATATGTTAAAATAAATTAAGGTAAATGGTGAGAGAGAAATGTAGTGGGAGGAGAGAGGGTGAAATGGAATGGGGTAAATTATCTCTCATTCAAGAGGTAAGCAAGAGACTTTTTAGTGGAGGGAAAAACAGGAGAGCTGAGAGAAAAAAACGAGAAGTTTACCCTCATCACATTCGACTAAAGGAAGGAATAAAATGCACACTCATTTTGGTATGAAAACCTATCTTACAATACAGGAAAATGGGGGAGAAGGAGATAAGCAAGGGGCGGGGGTATGATGGAAGGGAGGGCAATGGGAGGAGGGAGCAATTTGAAGTCAGCAGTCTTGGGGAGGGACAGGATCAAAAGACAGTATAGAAACCATAGGGGGCAGAATAGGATGGAGGGAAATACAGTTAGTCTTACACAACACGACTATTATTGAAGTCATTTGCAAAACTACACAGATATGGCCTATATTGAATTGCCTGCCTTCCCAAAGGGAATGGGTGGGGAGGGAGGGGATGGGGAGAATTTGGAACTCAAAGTTTTAGGAACAACTGTTTAGTATTGTTGTTGCTACTAGGAAATAAGACATACAGTTAATGGGGAATAGAAAGTCATCTGGCCCTACAGGATAAAAGAGAAGATGGGGACAAGAGAAGGGAGGGATGATAGAAGAGAGGGCAGATTGGTGATAGGGAAAATCAGATTGCTCGGTGTATTGGGGTGGGGGTGGGGAGAAAAGGGGAGAAAATTTGGAACCCAAAATTTTGTGAAAATGAATGTAAAAAGTTAAATAAATTTTTATTATTAAAAAAATAAGAGTTTAGATTTAGTCAAAGTCCTATTATATATGTACATATATATGTGTATGTATATATGTGTGTGTGCATGTTTATATATATACACATATATGTATATATATAGTGTATGTGTATATATACACGTACACACACATCTATATGCATATGTGTGTATATACACACACACACATCTATAATGCCCACTATTCCTTGGTTCTTCATGAAATTATAGTACTTCTTTTAAAATTTTATTCGTATATTTTTTATATCTTGCACCTAGCCCCTCCATCTCTCCAAGAACTATCCTTTATTAAAAATAATAATAATAATTTTAAAAAGATGAGAAAAATTAACCAAAATCAGAAATATCTGACATAGAAAGGCCAAACCTGCAGTTCCCAAACTCAGCAAATATATAGGTCACATTTTCGTATCTTTTTTGGGAACCAAATTCAGCCATTACAATTTAACAATATTTCAGTTATTTGAGTACAATTCCATTTATTTAGTTATTATAATTGTGTTTGTTATTTTCTTGTTTCTATCCACTTAATTGTTTACCAATTCATAAAGTATTCCCATAGTTTTGTATTTTGGACTTAGATCGATCCACTGATATTTGAATTTAATTATTTGTCATGTTGTATATGGACCAAATGGTAACCTAATCTTATGGTGAGAAAATAAGCTTTCTAGAGAGTTAAGAAGAACTTAATAGTTAAATGGGATGGATTGTCTATTGACTGTTACATATTACACAACAGTTTCAAAATAGCCAGACAGTTGCTAATGTTAATAAAGAGACACATCACTTTATGTAGTTTGTTTTGAAGTGAGAATAAATATTGAGACCCTTTAAAGTGAGAGTTACTGGATTTATAGTTGTTTCTTTCTGCTGGATTGTGACTTCAGGATTATAATATTGGATTCAACACATTTTAATCATTAAATTAGCAAATCAAATTGGTAGAGAAATAATTATTAAAATATATTATATCATATTAAATATATTATATTATAATATATTACAATTATCAAAACCATGTGCTTGCTAACATTTCAGGAAGCAACCAACACAGAGAGAGTGATTATGAATGGCATACTGAAGTCTTGATGGTGCCGAGTTGAACATAAGAATATTGCTTGAGTCTTGAGTGGGTATTGAATATGGGGGGGAAATAGATAACCAGCTGGATGAAAGAAAGATGTGGCAGAATTGTTTTTATGATGATTTCAAGTTTTCCTTTTTAAAGAGGGCAAATTCAAACCTAGTTGCACACATATTAACTGATATTCCTCTATGAGAATAGCAATGCTTTCAATGAATTAAAATATTGAAAACATATGCACATATATGTGTATATTCATATATATTCATATTATATCAACATATAATGTTCATATATATGTTCATATTCATATATTTTGTTCCTTTGTTCATAAAGTTACTGTTGCTCTATTGTTTCAGATGTGTCTGAAACTGTGACATCACTTGGGATATACTTGGTAAAGTTCCTGAAATGGTTTGCCATTTCCTTCTCCAGCTCATTTTACAGAGGAGGAAACTGAGAGAAACAGGGCTAAGTGACTTCGCCAGGGTTACATAGCTACCAATATAGTTACGTAGTCTGACATTGTAATTGAACTCAAGTCTTCCTGATTCCAGACCTGCTACTCTATCCACTATGCCATGTAGCAGCCCTTCTTAAGAAGACTAGTAACCCCTATTCCTGGCCACAGACTCATCACATCACTGCAAGACTTAGTATATAAATACCTGATCAATTTTAGCCTTAAAAAGCTCAGAGCTCCCAAGATCAAGTGATTCACAAGTCTTGAGCTTGTCAGTAGTAAGGAATAAAAGTACGTTATCATATCAAGACTTAACTCAGATTGCAAAGACACTAAATTCAGCAAGTATATTAAAAATTAAGAATTCTTAGATTATAACTTGGCACAAAACAGTAAATATGACCAAAATTAGCTTCTACATAGTTCATATTGAATAACTTCTTAAAGAAAATATCCAAATCTTTATAGTAGTCACTGTGTAACCACCTCACTAGTATGTATAAAAATGTGTATGTATTAGGCCAGAGTAGAATAGAGAGAGGATATATTGCATGACATCCCTCATATTAGAATACACAGTAGTGGGAATAATAAAGCAGAGAGTAAGTTGTTTTTTTTTTTTAAATAATACTTCTAAAATTCCCACAATTTTTATTCTTTCTTTCTTTTTCTCCTTTTTCCCTTATTCACATAAGTATTCTCATGTATCTTTGAACATATATAATTTCCCCAGTGGCTACCATCCTGATTATCCTGAATCGGATATCTGCTTATATCACAACCCAGGGACCATTTTCGTTAGCCAACAAAGGCACATTTAGCTAGGAGAGACAAGCACAAGTGTAGGAAAAGAGTCAACAAAATTATTGCTTTTGAGTAGATGTAGGATAATTTACTTAAAGAGAACCTACAAGTTAACTGAAAATTAATTGAAACAATTACTTTAGCAAACTAGGATTATATAAATAAAAGACACTCACACATGTAATTTGCTTTAGTCTCTGTTACCAATAAAGCCCAGAAGGAAGAGATGGAAAGAGAAATCCAATTCAAAATAACTATATAAACTACAAAATATTTGAAAGTTTATCTTTCATTATTTGACAAAATATCCTGGGAAAATTGGATAGCAATTTGAAAGAAATGAGGTATGCCAATTGTGATAAACTCTAAATGGAAATATGACAGAGATATAAAAGATCACACATCATAAATAAACTAAAGATGCAATGAAAAAACTAACCATTATTCTCTAAGGATTGATTTCATGACCAAATAAAGGCTAGATAGAATCACAGAAGATAAAATGGACAATTTTGACTATATGAAAATTTCAAAATTTGCTATACACACAAATGAAATATCATTAAAGTTAGGTTGGAATCAGATAAATAAATACTGGGGTGGTAGACTTCACAGAAAGTTTCTTTCATGTAAGTCTCATGGACAAGATAGAACTTATTAGACCTTAAAAGTCTTAGAGACATTCCGTCGGAGATGAATGGATAAGGGATATAAACAGGCAGTTGTGAAACGAAGAAATCCAAACCATCAACCACCATCTGAAAATGCTGTAAATCACTAATAATTTGAGAAACAAAAGTGAAACAAACTCTGTACTATCATCTCACTAATACGATCAGAAAATCCAACAAATGTAATTACAATTATTAGTGTAGGAAAACAGGCACACATTTGTGCTGTTAATGAAGCTAAGGGAACAGATATTCTAGAAAGCAATTTGCAATTATGCCCCCAAATTTTCCAAACCACACATAAGACCCAGTCTTATGCTACTTAGGACTATATCCCAGAAAGATGTTTATAAAGAGGAGAAGTACTAATATGCACAAAAATATTTATAGCAGTTCTTTTCATATTAGCCTCAAATTGGACAGTTAAGGGATATCATTCCATTGTGAGATGACTAAACAAATTATGGAATAATAGAGTATTATTGTACCACAAGAAATGATGAAATAGCTAATTTCAGAGGTAATAGGGAAGAACCCTATGAGCTAAAGCAAAACTAGGATAACAACTTAAACAATGACAACAGTACTAGAGTTGAAGATTAAAAATCATACAAATAAAATCCACCAATGTGACTAAGGTGACTAATATAATATTTTGGAAGTACAGAAGGTTAAAAATGAAACTCACCACACCCTAAAAGAGATGTGACAAACTTAAGAGTGACACGAATATTTAGGGGTGTGTCCAATGTGGAAGTTGTTTTACTGGACTATGCTTTTAATTTTTAAAAAAATTTGAATGAGGGATAAATGATGTTTTGCTAGGATCAATACAATTGTTGTCAAGAAATCTCAGTGAAGGATAGTAACATATTAAAGAAGAACCTTTGTGGAGGATTTTGGGGAGGATATGAATGGAGCCAAACTCTATGAGAAGGAATGCATGACTTAGAAGTTGCACTGCTATGGGGTAGTAATTAGATCAACTGGATCACAAATCCATTGGTGTTGATATCCTATTTAATACTGTGGACCCTTATTCGTGCTACAATGATACCACATTCTCTCAATCATCCATAGTCTAGTGTGTTGCTTATGGCACAACAATGTCAACAGAAAACATAGCAGTGTTTACTCTTACCATTTTCTAGCATTGTTTATTGAAGCGGAACTAAGATTGTAATCTAATGAGATTGTATTTGTTGTTATGTGTACATTGTCTTTATGCAAGGTAGACTATAGGGGATAGCTGACTTGCAGTGAAGCAGGCAGATACCCTTTGTCCACATGTTCTTGCACATACATCCCACACATCTTGGTTTCTTACGAATTAATCTTTTTTAAAGTCTTGTCTCTCCCTTAAAGATAAATTCAGTAAAGCTAATCTTAAGAGGATCTCAAAATGTAACAGTGTTCAAAACTTGCACCCAGGATCCAGAAGACCCTGCAAATACTTTTTCAACTATGTCATCCCATGCAGCATACAAGCTCCTTAGCCACAGTAAAGGATTGGGTCAGTTCAATGGGATAATTTCTTGCTGTTCACCACCTATCTTTTTTATCAGAGGCTATAAAACACTGAAGTATAGGAATCTAGGGTTTGACCATACTTATAAAAGCTATTTTGGGGTCAGGAAAAAATATACCAGGAGTATGTGGTTTACATCTGATCAAATGTATTTATCAATAAATATCTCTAGCCTTTTAAGTCTTTTATGTTCATTCCAGGGTAGCTAGGTGGCAGAGTGGATAGAGTGTGAGGCCTTGGATCAGCAAGACTCATTTTTCTTAGTTCAAATCTGGCCTCAATTACTAGCTGTGTGACCTTGGGCAAGTCATTTAACATTGTTTGCCTCATTTTCCTCATCTGTAAAGTGACCTGCAGAAGGAAATAGCAAACCACTTCAGTATCTTTGCTAAGAAGACCCCAGATGGGGTCACAGAGTCAGATATGTCTGAAATGGCTCAAAAACACCAAAATCTTCATTTCACAGACCTTGTAAATTAAAAGGAAGCATTGTCCTTTAAGCTAATACCCAATTGTAAGTTTAAGTTTCATGAACACTTCCATTGAAACAAAGAGTATAAATTAAGAAAGTTGGTCAATTTAAAAATCAATGTAGAGAAACAGTATTTTTTAATCCTTGAATCCCCAAATCCCCCCCACCCCCACTTAATGATAATTTTAATTTTGAGCTACATATCTGTAGAATGATAAAAGCAGATTTACATAATTCCGTTAAAGGCTGACTATTTACAAACTGTGTATAGCCTTTCTGGGATGTTAGAATCTTTTAGAATGGTTAAAACACAAGCTCAGTGTTACTACAATGTTCAAGAGCTACTTCTGCTGAAGTGACAGCTTATTCAATGCCTGATACATGAATCCCGGGGCTTGGCTCCAGGGGAATATGTCCAAACAGTTAAACTTTCATAAAGTGACAGCAATCCTACAACTCTTGGGAGAAGTGTATTTTCCATAAAACTCATAGTTTAGAAAGCATTTTGCATGACAAGACATACATACTAAGTTTTTTTTTTTTTATTTCTGATATGTGAGTCCAATATTTCTACCATCAGCTACATGGAGAATGTATCAAACTCAACCAGTTTTTTATATAGCATCAAGCTGTCATTGTAACAAATTTAGCTTAGTATACTTGATAATCCTAATCAGTTATATCGCTCAATAGCCCCTAGATCAAATCCATGTCAATTTAATAGTCTTATGTAGATGGAGAAGCTCTTTGAGGTACAATTCTGTCAACAACATTTTTTTTTGTCACTCACATTGTCAACCTTAGTCATCCTCTACTTGTCATTTTCACTCAACCACATTATAGCATCAGTTGACAAATCTTGCCATTTCAACATCTATTACATCTGTCCTCTATTCTCCATCTGCACAACCACCAACCTAGTTCAAATCCTTATTCTTTCTTCCTTGGAATATTATTGCAATAACTCCTGACTGGCTTCTTTGCATCAAATTTCACCCTGCCCCATTATATCCTCCACATGACTGATGATGCAATTTTCTCAATACACAGATCTGACTGTACTATATCCCTTCTCCATGTCAATAAATTCTCATGGTTATTTTTTTTTTAGTACTTCTAGGTCCAATAGAAATACTCATCTGGCATTTAAAGACCTTGACTTCACAACCTGACCTCAACTTTATTTTCTAGCTTTTATACACATTCTTCTTTTTCCACGTACCCTCTAATACAGTAAAACTGTTTGTTACACACAGTACAGTTTTTCATCGCTGAGTCATCAAGTAGACTCTCTCCCATGACTGGAATACATATGCTCTTTGATTTTTTGTCTTGGAATTTTCTAGAATCCATCAGTACTCAGTACAGGGATCATCTTCTACAAGATCCCATTCCTGAACCAGTTAATGTACCCCACCCTTGACATACCAAATTACCTTTATTGCTATCCTCACACCATGTTGTTTGGACTCTAGTCATCATCTTCCTTTCTCTCTCACCAGAACTTGGACTCTTCTCCAGGAACTATAGACTTTTCATTCTGCCTAGAATCAGGCCTCTTCCATGTAACTAACAGCCATCAAAATGAACTACCAATTCCTTTGAACTTCTCTTCATATGTTGTTTATTGCCATTAGAAGGTAAGCTCCTCGAGACTAAGGGCTATCTTATTTGCCTGCATTTATATTCTTCCCTCCCTCCTTCCCATTTTCCTTCCTTCCATTTTGTATGATATTTATATGTATGTATATATAAATATATATCTTATAAAATTGTTCTATTCTCAAATCAAATTGTAAGATTCTGAAGGAAAAGAACTGTTTTACTTCTGCCTTGACCCAGTACATAATACACCCCCTGTTACTTTGTAGTGCTTAATAAATTATTTTTGATTCATTTGATGAAATATGAGATTTACAATTAACCTGCTGTGTAATTTACAAGGTACTTAACCTCTTTGGGCCTTGCTTTCCTCATCTGTAAAATGAGAACATTGGTCTACACAATCTCCAAATTTCCTTTCCAGTTCTAGGCTTTGGTTACTTTCTAAATCACAATGACAGTCAGGAAAGGGGAAAATAGGAAGTTAGTTTTGGCATAAAACTGATATATTGATAAATGAGATAAGGTAAAGGCTTTAAGATCTTTTCCTCTTTTTGACAGCTAGAAGAAATGTTAATTTATGTCATGATGGCCAGGACTTATGGAAGAATATGATTAGGAGTACCATTATCTTAGAATGTTATTACTTATATTCCACAGAAGAAATAGTGACTAAACTATTATGATTGTAGCATATCAGAATTGTTGTATATATTGTAGTTGCAGCATCTTAGGATTCACATTTCAAACTTTACCAAGTTCTGAGAATTGGAATGATCCATGAATCTGCATAAATGTTTCCTTCATGGTCTGATACAACCTATTAAAAAAGCAATTTCGAAGATCTGGAGCAAGTTAGAAATAGCATTTATAGTTAAAAGCTTTATTTTGGAATATATGTCAAAATTTACTGATTTGATGAAGTTTTTTCTCACTATGTGAACTTTAGTAGACAATTGACAAGTGTAGTTTTCAGTGTTGTTTTAAGTAAAAAATTGCTTTTAGTGTCTTCTGAAGATATATATATGTATATATATATATGTATATATATATATATATTATATATATATACATATATATATATAAAGCTATTTTTCTCCCAATTGAAAATAGACCATGAAGCTTTAGAATCATATAACTATATGATGAGAAAGGGCTGTCTCTTGCCTTTCCTAAGGGAGATTATACCACTTCAATTCAGTATATGTGTTACTAGATATTTAGCTATTTCTCAACTTTTCCAGTCGGTGGTCTCTCAACAGCTAGATCATGAACAATGTTGTTTTTTTCCCACTTGCCCAATTCTAATATATTTAATTTTATTTTATTTTCAAAAATTATTTTATTTGTTTTCAGTTTTCTACAATCACTTCCATATATCTAAGCTTTTTTCCCCCTCCCTCTGCTTCCTTCCCCTTCCTTCCCGCATTCTCTCCCCAAGACAGAATGGAATTTTTTATAGGTTCTACATATACATTCCTATTAAATACATTTTCACCTTAGTCATGTTGCATAGAACAATTAAAATGAATGGGAGAAACCATAAAACAAAATAAAACAAAACACAATACAAGAGAAAATGGTCTGCTTTATTCTGCAGTACAATTTCATAGTTCTTTCTCTAGATATGAAAGGCATTTTGCCTTGAGTACATTTGGAATTTTTTAGGTCCTTGCATTGCTATGAAAAATTAAGTCTATCAGACAAATTTCTTGCACACTGTGGTTGTTGCTATGTACAAAGTTCTCCTGGTTCTGCTCCTTTCACTTAGCATCAGTCCATATAGGTCCTTCCAGGCCTCTCTGGTCTTCCTGTTCATCATTTCTTACGGCACAATAGTATTCTATTACATTCATATACCACAATTATTCAGCTATTCCTCAATTGATGGGCATCCCCTTGATTTCCAGTTTTTGATCACCACCAAGAAAGCTGCTGTAAATACTTTTGTTCATGTGGTACCCTTTCCCATTTTTATGAGCTCTTGGGGATGCAGTCCTAGAAGCAATATTGCTAGGTCAAAAGGTATGCAATTTCTGTAGCAATTTTGTTCTAAATTGCTCTCCAGAGTGATTGAATCACCTCATAGCTCCAGCAGTAATGAATTAGTATTCCAACTCTCCCACATTTTCTCAAACATTTATCATCTTCCTGTTGTGTCATGATAATCAATATGATGGGTGCATTATGGTACTCAGAGGTGTTTTGATTTGCATTTATCTAATCAATAGTGCTTTAGAGTACTTTTTCATATGGCTATATATAGCTTCAATTTCTTCCTCTCAGAACTGCCTGTTCATATCCTTTGGCTATTTATAAATTGGGGAATGACTTGTATTCTTGCAAATTTGGCACAGTTCTCTCTATATTTTACAAATGAGGCCTTAATCATGGACACTAGTTGCAATAATTCTTTCCCAGATTTCTGCTTCCCTCCTAATTTTGGTTGCATTAGTTTTATTTGTGCAAAAACTTTTCAATTTAATGTAATCAAAATTATCCATTTTGCACTTCATAAACTTCTCTATCTCTTGTTTGGTCAAAAATTTCTCCATTCTTCATAAATTTGACAAATATACTATTCTTTCCTCCCCTCATTTGTTTATAGTATCAGGCTTTATTTCTAGATCCTGTAACCACTGGGACTCTATTCTTGTGTGCAGTGTCAGGCATTAGTCTATGCCTAGCTTCCACAACAGTGATCCAGTTTTCCCAGCAATTTTTCTCAGACAGTGAGTTCTTATCCCAGAAGCTGGGGTCCTTGAGTTTATCAAACAATAGATTGTTATATTCATTGACTACTATTTCTTGAGTACCTAATATATTCCACTGGTCTACCCCTCTATTTCTTAGTCAGTACCAAATGGTTTTGATGATTGCTGCTTTATAATACAGTTTGAGATCTTGTAGGGCTAGGTCACCTTCCCTTCTTTTCATTAGTTCCCTTGATATTCTGGACTTTTGTTCTTGATATTTTTTCTAGCTCTAGAAAATAATTATCTGATAGTTTGATTGATATGGTACTGAATAAGTACATTAATTTAGGTAGAATTGTCATTTTTATTGTATTATCGTGGCCTAACCATGAGCAACTGATGCTTTTTCACTTTCTTAGATCTGACTATATTTGTGCAAAAAGTGTTTTGTAATTGTGCTCGTATAGTCACTGAGTTTGTTTTGGCAGGTGAACTCCCAGATATTTTATAGTGTCTACCCTAGCTTTAAATGGGATTTCTCTTTCTATCTCTTGGTGTTGCGCTTTATTAGTAATATATAGAAATGCAGATGATTTATCTGGGTTTATTTTGTAACCTGCAATTTTGCTAAAGTTGTTTATTATTTCAGTAGTTTTTTTACTTGATTCTCTGGGATTCTCTAAGTGTATCATCATATCATCTTCAAGGAGTGATAACTTAGTTTGTCCTTTGTCTATTCTAATTCCCTCAATTCCTTTTTCTTCTCCTATTGCTAAAGCTAACATTTCCAGTACCATATTGAATAACAGTGATGACAATGGACATCCTTGTTTCACCCCTGAACTTATTGGAAATGCATCTAGCTTATCCCCATTGCACATAACGCTTGCTGATGGTTTTAGGTAGGTACTGCTTACTATTTTATGGAAAGCTTCTTTTACTCCTATGCTCTCCAGTGGCTTCAATAACAATGGGTGTTGAACTTTGTCAAAAGCTTTTTCTGCATCTATTGAGATAATCATGTGATTTCTGTTAGTTTTGATCTTGATATGATAATCATGATGATAGTTTTCCTAATATTGAACCAGCCCTGCATTCCTGGTATAAATCCTACCTGGTCATAATGTATTATTCTCATGATAAGTTGCTGTATTCTTTTTTCTAATATCTTACTTAAGATTTTTGCATCTATATTAATTAGAGAAATTGGTCTATAAATTTTTTTTCTCTGTTTTGGTTTTTCCTGGTTTAGGTATAAGAACCATATTTGTATCATAAAAACAATTTGGTAGGACTCCTTCCTTCTCAATTTGCCTGAATAGTCTATATAGTATCAGAATTAACTGTTCTTTAAATTTTTGACAGAATTCAGTTGTAAATCTATCTGGCCCTGAAGATTTTTTTCCTAGGGAGTTCATTGATGGCTTGTTCAATATCTTTTTGTGAGATGGGATTATTTAAGTATTCAACTTCCCCTTCTGTTAATCTGGGCAATTTATATTTTTTTTTAAATATTCATTCATCTCATTTAGATTTTTGAATTTATGGCATACAGTTGGGCAAAGTAAGTTCTAATTATTGTTTTAATTCCCTCTTCTTTGGAGGTGAGTTCACCCTTTTCATTTTGATATTGATAATTTGCTTTTATGCTTTCTTTCTTTAAATTAAATTTACCAAAGGTTTATCAATTTTGCAGTTTTTTCATAAAAACAACTCAGTTTTATTTGTTAGTTCAATAGTTTTCTTAATTTCATTTTTTTATAATATCTCTTTTCTAGCTTTTTTAGCTGCATGCCCAATTCATTGATCTCCTCTTTCTCTTTTTTGTTTATGTAGGCATTGAAAGATATAAAACTTACCCTAAGAACTGTTTTTGCAGTATCCCATAAGATTTGGTGGGTTGTTACATTATTGTCATTCTCTTGAATGAAGTTGTTGATTATTTCTATGATTTCTTCTTTAACTTACTCATTCTTTAGGATTAGATTATTTAATTTCCAATTAACTTTTGGTTTATCTTTCTATGGCCTTTTATAACATAAATTTTTTTATTACATTATCATCTGAGAAAGATGCATTGACTATCTCTCCCTTTCTGCCCTGGATTGTGAGGTTTTAATACCCCAGAACATGGTCAACTTTTGTATATTTGTCATGTATTTCTGAGAAAAAGGTATATTCCTTTCTATTCCCATTCAATTTTCTCCAGAGATCTATCATATCTACCTTATCCAGAGTTTTATTCAACTCCTTAACTTCTGCCTGGTTTATTTTGAGGTTACATTTATCAGGTTCAGAGAAGGGGAGGTTGAGGTCCCCCACTAGTATAGCTTTGCTGACTATTTCTTTCTGTAACTTCTTTAACTTCTCCTACAGGAATGTGGGTGCTATACCACTTGGAGCATACATGTTTAGTAATGATGTTGCTTCATTATCTATGGTGCCTTTTAGCAGGATATAATTTCCTTCTTTACCTCTTTTGATTAAATCTATTTCTGCTTTTGCTTTGTCTGAGATTAAGATTACTACCGCATGCTTTTTTTATATCACTTGAAGCACAATATATTCTGCTCTAACCTTTTACCTTTATCCTGTGTGTATCCCCCCATTTCAGATGTGTTTCTTATAAACAACATGTTATAAACAACATAACTGGATTTGTTGTTCCCTCCTTGAACCAAATCAGATAAGAGTAAATCTCAAACAATATTCTTTTCCCTCCCCTCTTTCCCTCTACTGTAATATATTTTTGTACCTCTTCTTGTGATGTAATTTATCTTTTCTTCTGCCTCCTCCTTTTCCCATATGCCATGATAATACCTACACACCCTTAAATCACATTTTTATCCTCATATCATTTATTTATACTCACTCCATCTATGTATATCCCCTTTTATATATCATAATAAATATACACGTCTCAAGATTAACAAGTATCACTTTCCCTTATAGGGATGTAAACAGTTTGCCCATATTTAATAACAAATTTTTTCCTCTGTTTACCTTTTTATGCCTCTCTTGAGATTTGTGTTTGAAGGTCAAATTTTCTATTGTGCTCTGTTCTTTTCATCAGGAAGGTCTAGATATCCCTTATTTCACTGAATGTTCATCTCCTTGCCTGAAATATTATTCTCAATTTTGCTGGGTAATTGATCCTTGGTTGTAGTCCCACCTCTCTTGACTTACAGAATATGATATTCCAATCCCTCTAATCTTTTAATGAAGAAGCAGCAAGGTTCTGTATAATCCTGACTGTACCTCCTTGATATTTAAATTGTTTCATTCTGGCTGCCTGCAGTATTTTCTCCTTCATTTTATAGTTCTGGAATTTGACAATGATATTCCTTGGTGTTTTTAGTTTGGGATCTCTTCAGGAGGTGAATAGTAGATTCTTTTGAAAACACTTGAACCAAATAAGATAAAGAGCAAAGGCATTTTGGCAAGCTTTATCATCTCAAAGTTCCAAGTTTAGAAGCAAAATAGAAATGGATTTTGCTTCATATTCTTCCTCTTCTCTAAAATGAGGCCTGTAGGGGTCTCATTGTAAAGGATTCCAAAACGTTTCTAGACCTGAGATCTTATGACAGTAATAATTATTTTATTCCAGTACAGAATAAATGTATATAAATGCATGATGGAAAGTAGTTATTAATGTACACATTTAATGCTAAGATCTAAGAATCATCTTCAATTAATATCCTATTCTGAGGCTGCCTCATAGCCTGGAGATGACAGTGGAGGTCTTGAAAGCTACCACAAAGGAACAGAGGATCTGGAAGATTTTGCAACTCTAGAATGTCTTCAAATGTGTCCTTAGTAATGGAATATATGTTTGTTCTCTGGTCATCAGCTTTGCTTTTGTCAAAGTTCATCATTAAGGGATCAATGAACACCATCTGAGAATTTGTTTTGTTTTGGGGTACTGGGTTTGGAATTGAGATATAGAAAATCATGAAGGACATCTCACAAGATGTGGAGAGAGAATGTCTCTTAGTACTTTCTACTATGTTTCCATTACTCTACCACAATCCTTTAAAAAAAAAGCAATAAAGGAAACTCAGGAAAATATTTTAAAATTCTTTATTTTTCTTTGTTTCATGGGTCACCATAGTCAAAGAATTAATATTGTGGAATAATTTGTCAGTGATGATGATTTTCAGATTTAGGGTGTCCTTGAGGTTTCACCAAAGCAATATTCACAGCACTGATGGTGATCATAAATATTCTGGCATAGCTCTGAATTACAAAGTAAAATGGATGCTCCATATAGAAGACAGAAAAAAAATATATTTATTCAGATACCAGAAAACTGAATCCCAACAGGAGAAAACAAAATCCACCATAGCAACAAGGAAATCTATAAACAATAACAATGCTGGAGGCATTACCATCCCCAAGCCTTCCCTCTGTTAGCCTTCCCACAAACCAGCTCCCTTAAACAAAATCACAAATAAGCTCTCTCACTCATGCTAGTTGCTGCCTACTCTCTCTTTCCCAGACCTGATTGCTCTGACTCACTTCCTGTTCCATGTCTTCCTGTTCTACCTGTTCAGCAAACTCCTCTGACCACAGACTCCATGTGAATCAGTAACCCTAATAATAAATGAGAAAGATCTTCCCATTTAAATTACCATTATACTTGGGAAGGAGACATACACTTGGAATTATGCTTGAAGACCTTCTGGCTCAGTAACAGCAGCTGACATTTACATAGCAGTTTAAGGTTTGCCTGAGAGATCAGATGTTACAATAGTATAGTCCCCAAGAACCCAAGATCACCTCCTTGAATCTCTGTATGTGCAAGTTAGGTTCAGTGTTTTATCATTACACTTCCCATCCCTAATCACAGTCACGGCAAGCCCAATATCTCAAAAATATATGACCCTGGTTTTATGAGGACAATGATGAGTATGTGTAGGATTATTACAAACACATTCCCATTGTGGAGGGGAGACATGTCTATGTGAGGAATCACAGGTCTGCGAAGACTGATTTTTCAAAATGATGAAAGAGAACTGTTATCACTGCAATTCAATAGCTTACAACATAGTTTTCAAAGATGCACAGAGAAGGATCTTTTTTTTGTTTTAGTGAAATCTTATTCTTCATCTCTTTATAACCACAGCAAGTCCTGGAACTACACATCAGAAAAGCGATAGCTTAAATATTGTCAGAAAGAAACAATCTAGAAACAGTAGACAAAGATTATCTCCCTAGGATTATTTTTTTCTCCTCAGAGAATTAGGCTCATTATTACTGTTATATTTAAATATCTGCAGGAAAGAATTCTGGATTTGCATCAATTTAGCCTTAACAAAAATCCTTTCAAATTTTGTGCTGTATCAATTGAGTGGTCTTGAGCCTTGTTTTGAATTCAGCACATTTCTTATGAATATCTTTTAATACATGAATAGTCTGGAAAAAAGTTAGCTAATAGTCCCTATTCATTAAATTAAATATATTTTCAGGTGAAAAAAGTGCTACCATTTGCCAGTCAACAAAATATTGCCCTCTTTATCTGACAGAAATTATAGAAGCAGTAGGGAAAAAACAACAACCACCTTAAACAACTACTTTCTTCATATTAGTTTTCTATTTCACAATCCAGTGCACTAAATAGCAGAATCCATTATGTTAAAAACTATCAGGTTTCAATTAGAACTCATGTAACATTTGACTGCCTATCAGAATGGTGATAGACTAGGTATTGTTAGGAAGCAAAGACATAGAAACAATGGGTGCAGATTGTTCCCAAAATTTCTTTTAGATGTCTAGCACATATTCCCTTCACAGGAAGATTAACCTCCTAGAAAATTCCATCTTGCTACCAAATACCATTAACTCCTGTGAGTCATAAACACATTCAATAATAACCATTGACTCTGCTTTGAGAGCTCTAAAAGGATTTGTAAGCAGCCTTAATGATGGAGAACCTAACTTGTCATAATTTCCCGAGTTTGAATTGATATTTGGAAGTGAGGCTGATAATTTGATTGTTCTGTAATGTGTTAGCACTTAATTTCAGAAAGGGAATCATTTTATGAAGAAACTAATTAAATGCAAATGAGTATCTTTACACAATGTTAATAAAAGAAAAAAATGCATTTTTAACCTAAAATATAACAGAAAATAGATGATGAAAGAATGCTGTAGGGAAAAAAAAAACAAACTTTGGAATAATGCCAGGAAGAAGTTTTCTCTTTCTACGCCATATCTTCAGTGTACCATTTGGTCCTTTGGAAACCAATTCTATTGTTAACAATTCCATATCCATCTTCAAAATCGTCCTCATAAAATCTTTCTTTTTCCTGCCATTAGATAAAATCCTACTTTTCCCTGATCACATTTCATCTCCTGCTAACCTCGTTAGGCCACCAAATTTCTGAGTCAAAACAAGTTAGCATTTGCTGTATCCTCCACTAGTCCTTTCCAGGCCTTCTTCTTTCACTATAACTCTGAAACTTCTCCTTTGAAGTTTAATTATATTAGCCTGCTCAAACAGACCATTTTTTGTAGCACAGATCAGATCCTGGACAACAATACCGGATTTTTTTTCTCCTACTTCAGTTAACATCCTTGCAGTTGCTAACACCCACTAAGTGTTATGATTGGTACAGCAGATCTGCATTCAGGATAGATGTGGTCTATAAACCCTGCACAAAGTGGAATTCTTACAAAATTGCACCATATTATATTAAAGAGGATGGCATAAATACTTATGCAGATTGCTCTTTTTTATTTCTTTCCCTCTTACCTCCAGCAGGACTTGTTTGTATTGAGAAGTCTAAGCTGAATTGGATCAACCTCAGGTTTGCTGTCTTCCCAAATGAGCTAGATCAGAATGGTATATCATAGCAATAATTTTCTTTGTTTTAATATTTTATTTATCTTTAGATTTTGACATTCATTTCCACAAAATTTTGAGTTCCAATGATTTTCCCTATCTCTCCCCTCCCCTCACCCCATAACACCTTGCATTCTGATTACCTCTTCTCTCGATGTGCCCTCCCTTCTCTCACACCTCACCCTTCCCTTATCCCCATCTTCTCTCTTTTCTTATAGGGCAAGATAAATTTCTATATCTCATTACCTGTATTTCTTATTTCCCAGTTGTATGCAATAACAATTCTCAACATTTCTTTCTCATACTTTGAATTCTGATTTCTCTCCCTTCCTCCCCACCAATCCCCACTGAGAAGGCAAGCAATTTGGTACAGGCTGCATATGTGTCATTTTGCAAAAGACTTCCATAATAGTCATGTTGTGTAAGAGTCACCATATTGCCCTCTATCCTACACTGTCCCTCCTTTTCTATTCTCTCATTAGACCTTGTCCATTCCCAAAAGTGTTTACTTCTAGTTATTACCTTCTCCAATTTCCTCTCCCCTCCATCATCCCCCTCACCCCACTTGTCCTCTTCTCTCCTACTTTCCTGTAGTGTAAGATAGATTTTCAAACCAAAATTAGATTTTCAAACCAAATGTTTTTCCCTCCTTAAGCCATATATGAAGAGATTAAGCTTTTCACTTTTCCCCTCTCCCCTCCTCCCTTTTCTCCTCCATTGAAAAAGATTTTTCTTATCTCTTTTATGAGTCATAATCTGCCTCATTCCATTTCTCCATTTCTCCTCCTAATATTTTCCTTTCTCATCCCTTAACTTTATTTTATTTTTTATGGATATCATCTCTTCTGATTCAACACCTGTACCGTGTGTGTGTGTGTGTGTGTGTGTGTGTGTGTGTGTGTGTAATCCCTCCACCTACCCAAATACTGAGAAAAGTCTCAAGAGCTACAAATATTATCTTTCCATGTAGGAATGTAAACAGTTCAGCTATAGAAAGTCCTTTATGATTTCTGTTTCCTGTTTAACTGTTCATGCTTCTCTTGATTCTTGTGTTTGAAAGTCAAATTTTCTATTCAGTTCTGGTCTTTTCATCAAAAATGCTTGAAAGTACTCTATATCATTGAATGACCATTTGTTCCCTTGAAGTATTATACTCAGTTTTGCTGTGTAGATAATTCTTGGTTTTAATCTCAGTTCCTTTGACTTCTGGAATATCCTATTCCAAACTCTTTGAACCCTTAATGTAGAAGATGCCAGATCCTGTGATATCCTAATTGTATTTCCACAATACTCGAATTGTTTCTTTCTAGCTACTTGCAATATTTTCTCCTTGACCTGGGAACTTTGGAATTTGGCCACAATATTCCTAAGAGTTTCTCTTTTGGGGTCTCTTTCAGGAGGTGATTTGTGTATTCTTTCAATATTTATTTTGCCCTCTGGTTCTAGAATATCAGAGCAGTTTTCCTTGATAATTTAATGAAAGATAATGTCTAAGCTCTTTTTTTGATCATGCTTTCAGGTAGTCCCATGATTTTTAAATTGTGTCTCCTGGATCTATTTTCCAGGTCAGTTATTTTTCCAGTGATATGTTTCACATTATCTTCTATTTTTTTTTCAATTTTTTGGTTTTGCTTTGTAACTTTTTGGTTTATCTTATAGTCGCTAGCTTCCCTGAACTCCACTCTCATGTTTAAAGAATTATTTTGTTCAGTGAGCTTTTGAACTTCTTTTTCCATTTGGGTAATTCTGCTTTGTAAAGCCTTCTCCTCATTGGCTTTTTGGATCTCTTTTTCCTATTAAGTTAGCCTATGTTTAAAGGTATTATTTTCCTCAGCATTTTTTTTTCTGGTTTGTTTCTCCTTTAGCAAGCTGCTGACTGACTGTTCAAGCTCTTCTATGGCCTGAGCCCATTTTGTTTTCATTTTGGAGGTACTTGAGATCGAAGGTTTGACTTCTTCTGACAGTATGCCTTGTTCTTCCTCATCTGAAAGGATGGAAGGAGATACCTGTTCACCAACAGAGTAACCTTCTATAGTCTTATATTTTTTTCTCTTTTTTTAGGCATTTTCCCAGCTAATTACCTGACTTCTGAATCCTTTGTCAAGAGGAGGGTCTTTGTGTTTCTCCTCCCCCCAGGACCTTGTTCAGGGCTGAGATTTAGATCAGCTGCTCAATTCCCCCAGGGGTTTTGGGTGAAGGTGGGGCCACCATTCAAGGCTGAAGTTCTGTTCAGCCACTCAATTCCTCCAGGAGCTTTAGGCAGGGGCAGGACCTCCACTGAGGCCTGAGGTTCAGATCCTCTGCTCAATTGCCCCAGAGGCTTTAAGCTAGCTGCTTGGACAATGGACTCAGGGTGATTTGGCTACCACTGTAGCTGCTCACCACTGCCTCTGCCACCACCCAGGGCTAGTGCCCTGCTCTCCCCTTGCCAGTTGGGAGACCTCTCCCACACAGACCTTTGAAGTTTTCCTTGTCACTTGTGAGTGGAGGGATCTGGGACCTTCCCTGCTTGGGATTCTGCCTGGAGGCCTGTTCAGGTCCTGTTCCTCCTGGTGCAACATGGCCAGGACTGGACTCTGCTCCACTCAGCATCTCATGGAATAGACCTTTCCTGTTGGTTTTCTAGTTTACCTTTGGCTGGAAATCTCTTTCACTCTGTGGTTCTGTGGATTCTGCTTCTCTAGAATTTGTTGAGAATAAGTTTTATAGATATTTTGTGGGCTGTGGGGAAACACTAGAGTATATGTGTCTTTCTACTCCACCATCCTGGTTCTGCCCCTCCCATAGCAATAACTTTCAATGTTATATGGGATGTTTCCCAGATCCAATGCAAAAGCTGAAGATAGAAAAATAGATAGATAGATACATAGATAGATAGATACATAGATAGATAGATACATAGATAGATAGACAGACAGATAGTAAGCATTTATTAAGTACTTACTATGTATCAGACACTATACTAGAAGGTAGGGCTACAAATATGGTCAAGCAAAACCGTCTTTTTAGTCAAGAAGTTTACATTGTAGTGGAAGGAGACCAAACCTAACAACAACAACAAAAAAAACAAAAACCCAAAAATAGAATAGAAAATGAAGGGGGGGGGGCGGTTGGTGTGGTTTGGAGACTGTGGGAAATAGATATCCAGGAAAGGTGAAACTAAAGCTTACCTATTATTTTGGTGGGAGGGGAATGAGAAGGAAGGGCAGAAAACATATAGTATAATCCAGGGATTGCTTTGTAAGTGTTATGGGAGGCTTAAGAACTGGCGAAAGAATAATAAAGTAGGCAGATTTTACTTTGTCTCCATTTTCACCCTTCCACTTCTTGTATTTTTTATCTTTTTATCTGCATTTCATCACCTTACCCAGAAAGGAAGAGCTTTTTTGCTGTCTAAAGTTTGTTCAAACCAAGTTTATTCTCTTCTCCAGTATTTCTCATTTTTTCAAATCCAATCTTATACACTAAACACTGTCAGCCAATTTGGGTAGCTCATTTAAGTAAATCACATTATAGTATGAATGTCTTGTTTATTTAGGTAGACTGCACAGGAATTATGGGAAGGGAGCATTATTTACACACAGTACCTAGCACAGTCGTAGACCCACAGTAGATCTTTGATGAATGCTTATTGTTTTGAATTCTAATAGGAAGATGTTTTAACTCTCCTCTTGATTGCTTAAATAAATACATAAGAACCCTGGCATTCATGGTGGTGCAGGGTAAGAAAGTTAGAGTTCCTTTAAAAGAATATATTACTGAGAACCTATGATAAAAAGAAGTGAAGGACCCAGGGGAAAAAAGTTATCCATGCATCTACCATATCTTTTTCTTCCAGTGGCAAAGAAGTGGTGTATGATCATTGCTTTCTCCTTCTCTTTTCTTGTCTCATTATTTATACCAAAAGGAAAAAGAAGAAATGAAGACAGATATTAGACTAAAAAGTAGTGAGTGTCTTCTACAGAAGACTGAATTAATTTTGAAGGAAGAGATAAATGTCAGTATTTTGAACTTTAAATCCTTCCCTCTTAAATGTCATCCCTACTCAAGCTCTGGTTTCTTATGATTGGTTACCTCTCACAGAAAATGATGATGATAATTATGATAATTTAGTGTTTTTTTGTTTTCTACTCCTACCATTTTCTGAACTCTTTGGCATAGCCATTACCAGCATATTTACAAAGATTATTAAAGAAGTGGATTGTTTGGTACAAAATGTCTCTGGATTTGGTCAAGAAATTTGATAGTCTCTTAGAGTGTCATTCTCTACAAAATTAGGAAATGTAGATTACATCACATTATGTCTATGGGATTCACTGCTGACTAACTGCATTCAATGAGTGCCATTCTAGAGCTTTCTCTCTAATGGAGCTCCGTGTTTTAGGTTCAACAGTTTTTTGTAAATGCCTAAGATAAACAAATAGACTATATGATCATTCAATGTATAGAAAACATGAAATTGGAAAGGATATCTCATATACTGGATATCAGAAGTAGGATCTAAAAGTTACAGAACTTAATGAAATAAAATATGACGATGAAAGAAAAATCCTTCTCTTTAAAATTTAAAAATATAACAATTGCACAAGTATAGATTGAAGAGATACAGGATGAAATTAATGTGGAAAAAAATCCAGTTTAGCCAGGGGGTTAAAAATTATTTCATTAATTAGAAAGCACTCTTTCCCCTCCCCTTTACTCCTCACTCTTGACTGATAGGGCCAGGGGTAGTAAGCAGCATTCTTGTCTACCTTATAGCCACTTATACGTCATTCCTCTTACATGACTCCAGAATGTGTCGTTCTTTGAACTTTATGATATTCAGTCATATCACCTTGTACAAATAATTGTAACTGACATTCTAGAAATTTGTTTTTCTTTTCTAGTACCTTGAACCTCTGGGTCAGTCTTTCTTTACAATGCAAAATAAAGGATGACAATTGGTGAATGTTCTTTTAAGTTATAAAAAGAATGGAAGCAAGGGTATGGCACAGACACTAGTCTTATGGAAGGGTAACTCTACTCCAGTAATCTGAAGGAAGGAGGAAAAAGGGGATGATGACTGCTGAGAATGTTAGGGAACTAAAAGAACTCTTGCCAGAAGGCTTTAATCTTAGAGAGATGGACTGTGTTTTAATTTGCTCTGTGTGGTTTATTTTATGTTCTCTCATTTCATCTAAAAGTATTTTAGAAATAATATGGTTTAGATAGATGTTCTGCCAAGTTCTGTAGATGAATTTTCTCTTTGACATTATCTGATTTCTAAAGTGATGGTGTTTTTAATGTTTTACTATAAACCTCTGGGATAGTTTGTGATTATTTACATTCTGAATGAGTATTAGTCTTGGCTGAGATCACTAATGATCAACATCAATGTTTTTCCTTTATCTATTTCTCATTTTCATTGTTAACTGTATATCTAAATAGGTCTGACTAAAACTATCATAATGACATAGCATATTTTATCTCTCTTTTTTTAGCATTTTGATTTGAATTTGTTTTAACTAGTTAATTACTCATTACATTAATCTCATATGGATAGAACTTTTCCATTTGTGTGTATACACATGGATGCTCACTGCATATAAGATTTTATTTGGACCTCTCCAGGTCTAGAGCTTTCCATTTCTCTTCTAGTAGAAAAATATTATAAATAGGTAAGAAGTTTCAGAGTAATAGTCAACCCAATCAACTATTTTTTCCTTATCCCTAAAGCATATTTTAGCTAGATATGTAATTTGGGGTACAGAGCATGTCCACACCCCCTAATATGCTATATTCTATGAGGAGGACAAGAATCAGTATCTCGAAGAACTGTGATTTTATGTGAGAGAAGAACATTGGGGAAAAAATACTGTAGAGAACACATAGATATTCTGCAGTGAATTTCTATCAGTGACCATGTGTTGAAATAATAATAATTATAAAAACAACAATACTTATACAGCATTTACTGTGTTTCAGGCACTGTGCTAAGCATGTAAAAATTATCTAATTTGATCCTCACAATAAGCCTGTAAGTGCCATTATTATCCCTATTTTTTATATGAGGAAGCTGTGGCAAACAAAGGTGAAGTGACTTGCCCAAGGTCATCCAGCTAATAAACATCTGAGGTCTAATTTGAACTCAGGTGCTCTCAACTTCAGGTCGGGTTTTCTATCCACTGCACTACCAAGATTAGCAGCTAAGACATTCAAGCCCTGTTAGGCTCAGTTTAATTTTCTTGGGCTTAGAACTCAATGAGGAGCTTGGTGACCTTATGACTCATGATCTTTGATTCTAAAGGTCCAATGGGCTTCTCAGGATCCAATCTTTCCAGAGTTTATGTTTGTAAGAAAAAAAAAGTACCAATGACCGAGCAAAGAGAGTGCCATAGCTTATTTGGGGTACCCTAAAATCCTGAGAAGAGAGTATAGGCTTCCTGTCTCTGAGAGAGTTGGTGTAGAGCAGGTCTGCATAACCTGTAACCCTCCAAAGTCCAAAAGAAAATGTAGAGGTTGTTTTCATTGGTCACTTGCAATCCTTTAGCAGGCTACAGGTTGTACAGGCCTAATCTAGAGCATGTGCATAAATATGGGACCCCATCTAGGATAAACCTGGATCCTTCTCATTTGTGAGGACCCCTGGAGACATCGTCTACTTATGACCTTGAATTTTGGATGCCCCAGGCTGTGGGAACTAGAGAAGTTGGCAAAAAAAATATGTAGCTCTATTCGCTAAAATATTCTTGTTCAGGGTTTTCATTCCCTCTCAACTAGACAACAACAAAGATTCTAAATTGACCTCCCCTTTCTTTTCTTCCTTAAATCCATACTGAACATGATAATTCATCAATATACCAATGAGCATGTCTCTGGTCAGGACACTTTCTTGCATGAAAACTTGCAAGTAGATCTCTGGGCTCTGCCACATAAATATAGATTTTAATCTAGTATTCAAGGCCCTCTACAATCTTGCTCAAATGCGTATTTCCAACTTCATCTCATACTATCTTATTCCATTTTTTATATAGCTTGCTGTGACAAAACTAATCTTTTGCCATATAAAAATTAGTCCTAAATACTCTCTGGTTTTTCCTCTACTTGGGAATCTTTCCCTCATTCTCTTGCTTGTGAGCCATCACGGATTTATCCTATTTTAAGCTGGGTTCAAATTTCAGCTGAACTTTCACCAGCCATGATTTAAGGTGAATCAGATCACCTCTATTAACCTCAACTTTATTATCTGCAAAATAAACATGTTTTCTACCTACCTCACAAAGTTGCTGGAAAAGTTTATAAATCTTAGAATTCCATAAAAGTATGGGGTATCTTAATTATGAAATTCTCTTCTGAAATCTCTATCTTCAGTAGGTAACAGTGTTAAACAAACAAGTGCAAACAACCTTGCCCTTAAATCTTTCAGTTTTATGCCATGGAAACATTTAAGATTTTCTTCTAGTACTACCAGCCATTCTCACATGATTTGATAGATATGGATGTCTGTCCTTAGGTTTGAAGAGTTTTAAAAGTTTTCTATCTCATCTTAAATGTATTCCCTGAAAGGACAGTGAACTTCCCAGGTAGTCATATCAGACCAATAAGGGATACTCCCAGGAATCTCAAATTAAGTTACTAAAATAGTTGATGGTTCACATTTATATAGTACTTTAATGATTTTAGTCTTTTTTTCTCCATATATTATCTCATTTATTCTTAGGAACATCATGTTTTAGGAGATGGTATTGTCTCCATTAAACAAGGAAACCAATACTGAAAAAGAAGTCAAATGACTTAGGGTACCCTTTCTAGTAAATGGCTGAATTAGAATTTAGACCCATTTTCCTGACTTAAAGTCGAGTGCTATATCCTCTACATTATATGATATCTCTGGTTTGAATAATAATTTACTGAGTGCATATCCTACGCTGTAATGTAAAGCTTTCCTTCATAATAACTTTTTTGTTAAAATTCTGAATTTCTTTTAAAGTCATAGCATAGAAGTGTTTTTAGAATGGGATTTACTATGGTCTCTATCCCTATATATAGAAACTAATAGCCAGACATTTGTTATCACAGATCTGAAATATTATTGTTTTCCCCAGTCTGGTTTGTGTTTACTCCTTGAATCTCATCTCATCTCTCTATCTAACATCCTGGCTAAGTACGTTATTTAGATTTGCTTATACTGCTAACTACCAGTGTGTATAACTCCAAGAATGGGAAATTAGTCTGGTAATTTAATGGCTAGGATTCCAGTCTAATCCTGTTGATGTATTCCCGATAATTAACAATCTGTGAACAGCTGCATTGTCTGATATCCAAATACACTGCACAAGGAAAAAAATGATCACTTGTACATTGTGGGTTTAGTGGACTAAATGAAAGAGGACTTTTTTTATTAATAGCTGCACTTTTCATAAATTTTATGAGTTAATAGGGTTCAATTAATGCTGCCAAGTGGTGTGCTTCATATATATGTCTCTAGGGCTTTGCAAAGTTGAGAAGAAAATGTAATGAATGGTTGAGCAGTTATATTGGTACCCTAGTAATTAGAGAACGGGTAATTAATGTGCATCTGTGGTAGGCTCCTGGGTACCGTCAACGACCCTGTAGTGAGCAAGAAAAGGGAAATTACAAGCTTGGCAAGGGAATAGAGCTTTGCCTTTTTTCTTAAATTTTAGATCTACATCTGTGTTTAATTAGAAGAAGAAATGAATTCCCATTAACACCATTAGACAACATGCTATGATTGGTTAAAGCCTACATGGACTGTGAAACTGATCAAGAAAACTCAGGAGATCAGAACAGTGCTTTTTAATCACTGAAGGACTTTCTCTACACAATCTTTGCTTTTGGAAAAATGGGAAAAAAGTGACTACTATAAGGACTGTACAAAACATCTTCACTCATAATATCATCAACAGATCTAGTTTAAAAAAAAACAAACAAAACTCAGACAGTTCCACAAAAAATGCACTGAGGCACAAATTAGTCTTAATACCCATGATTTGATATTTTTCCATTGCTATAAGAAGAGAAACAAGTCACATCACCTTTGTAATATGCCCAGTGACTAAAGGCCCTACTCAAATTAATGATAGTATAAAGTAGTTTACTAAAAGATAATGTTCACAGATGTTACAGATGACTAGCTGAGCTGATGCACTATTTTCTAGAGGGATTCAAATTAAATTGCTTTTATCTCCTGAAGCAGAATAACATTCCATACTCCACATGATAATAAAATGTATCCTTAGGGCAAGTAATGTATCTGTACTTCTAAAATGAAAGAGTCATGATTTAATTAGTATGCAAAAACATAAGCCTGGTTTTTAAGAGAAGCATTAATCTCCTCAGAATTCTTGTTCAGTGGCCCTCTAAAATTATGCTGTCAGAGGTCTACCTATTGGTTCTGCTTGTAATTAATATTATCCTTATTTAAAGTTTCAGGTATATTAAGGAAAATAATACACTATCTTGAGATTTTGACATTAAGAATCTTGTTTTAACAATACTGACAATAGAGTGGATTTTGACATAAAGCGAGTTCACCTTAAACCCTGTTCAATCAACATAGTAAAAAGGTATCATTGGAAAGTGTTTTCATCTATGAGGTGCTTCCTCAGTCATTGAATCTCAGAGTTGGGTGAGATTCGAGAAGAAATTTAATTCACATTGTAGCTGAAAATGCTCTACTTTATATAACATCCAATAAATGATCACAAACTTTGTTTAAAGTTCTCCTGTGAGAGAGAATTTACCACCTCTTGTGTCAGTCATTTCAACTTTCAAATAGCTCTAGGAGAGATTTTCTATGTATCTATTTATCATGATGTCTAACAATTTATCAAATTATCTTTCTAGCTAACTATACACCCCGATAGAATGTTGTCCATACAACTACATGTCATTATTTTGATAGGCATTCTTTCTCATTTTTTTCCCTTGAATTAAGCTAATCTTTAAAAGTGATTTATTACTTTCACTAAGAAGATTTTTCAGTATCAGGACACGATGAAACCAGCATGATATCGTCTACATACAGAAAAGAAAAAATATCTAGAGGACTTCACTATCTTGGTGAATTTTCTCACTGACAATGGTGAACACCTTTGGTGGAAATCTCTCTTTTTTATGTCCTAATCTTTAAATCCTCAAAAAGGGATTTTAACAAAATTATTTTGGTTGTTGTGTCATTTAATAAAATTTAACACAAATATTCCATGCCATTCTTATGGGAAGATTATAATACTGAATTACTGCTAGTAGGCAATATTTTTTGAGTTACTTTTCCAACACAGATAAAATTTTCTTAAAAAGAAGAGTGCTATATCAGAAAACTATTTTATCTGCTCACAAATGATTCAAAACCCTAATACATCATCAGTTTAATTATAACCAATTACAAGTACCACATAATTCCAAACAATTGCTTTCTTGTAATACTAACTATGTAAGTCTCTACAACTAAAGAACCTGCTTGTATGCTATTTATATTTTAGGTAAGAAAGGATATAACTGAGCTGTATTTGAGTTGCTTGCACTTACTTTGTTTTATCAGGAAGTAGCAATTCCCCTCTTGCTTCCCCCATCTTTACCCACATCAAATATCCAAATTACCCAAATAATATCCAACTAAAAGTTCTTAAAAATTATCCCTCCCAAAACAAAAATTAAGCAACTTTTAAGAATGCTTTTCCATGTAGTTCCAATTATTTATTTTCCCTTTCTAATTTACTAGAGAATTACAGGTTGGATTTACATTCAGATGCCAGGGAATCAGATTGTGATATCTAGCTACCTACTTCCTTATAGAAAAAAAAAAGAAATCTATTACAACAAAACATTTAGGACAGGCAAGGAATTTTACGCTTTTTCTATGGCATAGATATCTGTCTGCAAAGTCTATTGATCCCTTCTTAGAATAATGTCCTAAGAGCACAAAATATGATATTTAAGAGGGAAAATATGGAAGTTTCTCTGATAGAAACCTCATTTCTCAAATATATAGGGAATTTAGCCAGATGTATAAATATACGAGCCATTCCCCAGTTGTTTAATGGTTAAAGGATATGAACAAGTAGTTATTAGAAAAAAGATTGAAACTACCAATAATCACAAAAAATCCTCTACATCACTACTGATGAAAGAAATGCAAACTAAAACCTGAGCTGCCTCTCGTACTTATGACATTGGCTAGCCTGACAGAAAAACAAAATGAAAAATGCTGGAGGGGATGTGGAAAAAATTGGTGCCCTAATGAACTGTTATTGGAGTTGTGAACTAGTCTCGGCATTCTGGAGAACCATATTGAACTCTGTCCAAAGAGTTGTAAAACCATACATTTATATCCTTTGACCTAACAATGCCACTACTAGGTCTGTATCTCAGAGATTAAAGAAAAGAGAAAAGGACCTGTACATACAAAAAATGTTTATAGCAGTTCTTTTGTTGGTGACAAAGAATTGGAAATTGAGGAATGCCTGTCAATTGGAGAATAGTTGAGCGAGTTGTGGTATGTGATTGTGAAGGGATACTATTGTGCTATAAGAAATGATGAGCAGGATTCTTTAAAGGAAACTTGAAGACTGATATGGACTGAGGTAATATTATGAGGATGATCAACTGTGAAAGTCTTAGCCACTCTGATCAAGATAATTTCAAAGATCCATGATGAAAAGTGCTTTTTACCTGAAGAAAGAAAACTGATGAACTCTAAATATAGAGTGAAGCATTTTTTAAACATTATTTTTCTTGTTTTTGTAAGTTTGTTTTCTTTTGAAACATGGATAATATGGAAATATGTTTTGCATGATTTTACATTTATATTCAATATCATATTGTTTGCCTTGTCAAGGGATGGAAGAGAAAAAGTTTAGAATTCAAAAGATAGTATAATAAAACTTTGACATGTAATTTTGTATAAAATATTTAATGAAATATATTTTTTAAATGTGTGTTTGTCCTTCACTTTTAAAAAAGACCATGATATCAGAGAAATGATGATGCAACTTGCATTTGACTTTGTTTTGAGTGAGGGAGGGCTGTGCAAGGCCACCAACCTCACTTTCTCCTCCTGAGCCATCTGGGTCCAGTGACCAGATATTCATCAGGATGACTGGAGATGGTGCAGGATGCAATGGGAGACCTTGGCCTTCTTAGACTGGCTTTTTCAGGTACTCACTTACAGGGAGGTAATGGCCATTGAGCAAAAATTCCTCTTTAAGAAGTAGTCAGGGAATAGTTCTTTTAATGAACAAAAGCAAAAAATGACTAAATCAATCTGGAAGGGAGCAGAAAGTGTTACTATTGGAAATCTTTCTAAGTCAGTCATTAAATGGAGTTTGGACAGGGAAACACTGTTGTCCAATCTATGGGCTTCAGAGTATACTAGATTGAAGGTTTTGGGAACAACAAAGAAGGAAGGAAGGAAGGAAGGAAGGAAAGAAGGAAGGAAGGAAGGAAGGAAGGAAGGAAGGAAGGAAGGAAGGAAGGAAGGAAGGAAGGAAGGAAGGAAGGAAGGAAGGAAGGAAGGAAGGAAGGAAGGAAGGAAGGAAAGGAAGGAAAGAATTAAATGTAGCCAGTCAACACCAAAGGAAGGGGAGGGGAAGACAGAAGGGAAGAACGATCTAGGTTACCCAGCTAACTGGGTCCCCACTCAACCTTCTTGGTCTCCTCGCAGATTGTGCTTGTCCTTCATTTTCAGAGAAAACCATGACATCAGAGAAATGATGACATGACATGTAATTGACTTTGTTTTGAGTGAGAGGGCTCCTCAAGGTCACCAACCTCACTTTCTCCTCCTGAGTCATCTGGGTCCAGTGACCAGATATTCATCAGGACAACTAGAGATGGCCCAGGATGCAATGGGAGACCTTGGCCTTCTTAGGCTGGCCTTTTCAGGTACTCAGAAGGTGGCAACACCCATGGAGTGAATAGGACTCTTTAAAAATACACAAAACAATTGAGCAGTTTAAGCAGTGAATCATTGCTGTTGTTGCTCTTTTCTAGTGAAATATAATCCTGGAGTTGCTTCCTGATTTTTGTTTGTGCTTGTGTTTGTTGTACATATATTCTGAATAATTAACTTATATTAGAAAATAAGAGAAAAGAAATAAAACAAAGAAAGGAAATTTGATGAGAAATCAAGGAAGGCTTCCAATGCTTTGGGTGTAACCCTTCAGTCAAATTTCTGGGAAGTCAATGACAAGAGTTTTATATATTAGGCAGATAGAGAGGAGTTGTCATCTGCACTTATGGAGGAAACTTTCAAATCTATGACATGACATATCCATTTGAGTATTTTAGTACGGAGTTGTTGTTAAAGACACTGAACATTTTCTGAATAAGTTATATCGTCTACTCTCATGCTCCTAAGAGAGGAGAAAACTCACCCTTATTTGTTCACTGGTGCCCTTCCCCATGTAATATGCCAGTTTCTAAAAGGGAAGACTATGAGCATGAAGAGATGAGCATTTTCTACCATAATCTGCTTGTTTTCTGACGTTTCCTGATTACAGGTTGTGAAACATTTCAGTACATTTTCAGTTTTTGTCGCAACTCTTTTTACCTACAAAATAACAACATTGTTAAGTTTTTTCTTTTAAGTCTTTCATATTCATAAAATAGAGATGGTGAAAAACAAAAGATATTCACAACCTGATTTTTTGGGGGGGGTTAAGAGGTGGGGAGCAGCTTTGTTTCTGATGTTCATATTTTCCCCACTGATTTATTCAGTAGTGAGATCTTTGCAAGTCTTTCATTAACTTGCCAATCATTCAAATGTTTCTTCCCTCAAGAAAATGAGCATTCTTATTGTCTTCTGAACTATAGTAACTAAAGACAAACTGACTGAGTCAGGAAATTCATGTCATTTAAATGGGATTTAGCATACCCTAAGCAGGTGTTATTATTTTATGTGAATATAAGAATAAAAAGAAAACACACTGCAACAACAAACTAAAATCTTACTCTTTTGTGTAGCATAATACTCCATTAAAACACAGGAAAAAACAAGAATTCTTATTTTTAACCAGAATTATCTATTAATTTGCTAAAGAAAATACATTTTCACATTAAATATTCCTTGCCACAAAATAACTATATATGACTGAACCAAAAAAAGAAAAATTACCAAGCAATTAAAAGATTTTCTCACTGTTGTTTTTAAGATTCATGGAACTCATTGCAGTATTACTATAATAAATATAAACGTTTAAAACCAAGTAATAATTCTCTGTCATATTAATACAATGACTTTTGATGAAATACATGGTTTAATAGCCTTATAAAGCATTATAGGCATCATAGTATAGTGGAAAGAGTTGTCCAATAAGTTAGGAATTTCTGGGTTCAAGTTATAATGACTGTGTGACCTCCGTTTTCTGGGCTGCCACAAGTTGTGGAGAAGGCTATGAGTTGTGGAGAAGGCATTAACCTTCATTAACAAAGAAAATTTTCTCATGAATGAGTCCCCTATATCAATAAAACCACAGTTTTGGACTCTGTTCCTGTCCTTATTAACTTACATCCTGGTATCTTCACTATGTACAGCTGAGCCATATCAAATATATATTTGTCCTTTATTTTTAAAAGGAAGTAGGTGATAGTAGAAAATGTCCTTGACTTGAAGTCAGGAAGACCTAGATTAAAAGTTTTCCTCTGATCCTAGTTATGTGATCGTTGGAAAATCAATCAACTTTGTTTTCTTATAATCTGTACAGTTCCTACTGCATAATTTTGTGGTAAGGATCATGTGAAATAGTCAGATGCTTACAATATACTAGATTGAGAGTTGGAAGGGGACTTAGAACCCATCTATTCCAATCCTTTCCTTTTATATATGAGGATACTGAGGCCTCTTTCCCATGGTCATACAGGAAGTGACCAAGGTGACACAAATTCAGGTCCTCTTACTCTGTGGTACAGTTGAAACTATGCTGGATTTGGGATCAGAGGTATAACACAAAGAAACAAACACATTTCTTCCACAACCTTGAAGGCATATTTTCTCCTATATTATTGAAGTAAATATTCCCTTGTAAAAGGTATTCAATATTAAATGGTTAATTGGACTGGTTAATAGTTAATGGAACTGGAGTGGTAGTTATTGGTTTCCCTACAAATAGAAGAGCACAGGAGTAGAGACCTGAGTATGAGCAGATGGCAAAGAGAAGAGACATCCCTCAGGCTACCTTCAGAGATAAAAGAGGTGATATAACAAGCCTGACTCTGAGAGAGTAGTGCCAAGACCACCAAATTATACTCTTCTAATGGCAATAGAAGTAAGATTCTTGGTTATCTTATAGATGAATGATCATTTCTCAAAGAAATCACTTAACCAAGAAAATTACTTAGACAAGGTCTAAAGGGACAAGTTACCAAAATCATCATCCCTCCTGACCTTATCAGTCATCATGAAGGCCATTTAAAATAAAAATATTCAATTAAACTTCCAAAGAGACTTAGAAATTATCATTTCTGGAAATGATGACCAATTGATTTTGTGTATAAACCAAAGGATATTGTCCACCCAATAAATACATTCATTCATTCTTACTTTCATCTCAAAAGTAGCATATAAATTAGTAAATAGCAATCAAAGTAAATCTTACCATAGAAATTCATTTCCTTGTAGTGAATCATTCAAGTTAGATTCAGGATGTTAGTGGAAATTTTGGTATTTAATTAAACTGTGATTTGGGATCAAAGTCTAAAGAGTATAATATGTTTCTTTGTTTATCATAGACATTAATTTGAAGATGATTATAAACACACATCCATTTTGCTAGTATTCCAATCTGTCCATTAGGGAAATTAAATTAAATTGATTTATTTTCAACAGTTTAATATAACTATTAAGTATATGAACACATATACTGCAAAATAAATAAATTATTTTAAAATAATCAAGAGGCACTCTTGATTACGGAGGATAAAAGAAATAAAAAATAAAGATTGGCATATTTTTCTTTGTTCATATTTTAATTCCTAGGTCCAGCACAATTGTTCCTCCTCCTCCCCACTTCTTTCAAAGACCTCTTCCTACATGACGCCTTTTCTAATTTTTCTTCCTGCCTTCATCTCCATTAGTGCTTCTCACTCAAAATTACATTTACTGTATTCTCTGTAGAATGCAAGCAGAGACTATCTTGGTTTTTTCTTTGTATTTGTTGTACATGGCAGTTGCTTTTAAAGGATTGCCAAATGAATATTTTAAAGTGACAATTTCTCTATAATCCTTTTCCTTCCCATAAAATAAATGTGTGGGTAAAATTGTTAAATATTTTCTATTAGTCTAAGCATATACTTTCCTATTCAGAGTAGTTGATAAAATACTTGTGAGATGTTTAGACAATTTCTAAATTATTTGAATTTTATAGCAATCACCATTGACCACTATGGTTATTTTTCTAGGCATCTAGACTAGCTCCTCATAGAATTTCTTGCAAGGTTTCTGATGATTATTCTTTGAATAAGTTGGCTGAATTTATTTCTGAATAAATTTCTTTTTTATTTTATCACTTATCTTTTATCTTTTTATTTTATCACTTTAGTAATGAAAGTTTTTTGAGTGACTACTAAATCTCTTTGTAGTGGTTCCTTTTGAATTCTATATAACTTTGTGTTTTAGTTTTATTAGCAATATAGTATAAATATTTTGCTTCTGTGAAAATATAATTAGCAAACGACTTTGCATAGTAGCAACTACATTATTATAAAGGAGATTTCCAGGTATGCTTCAAGAAAAATCATTCATACACTGTTTCCAAACTACAGCTTAATAAAATCTTGAGAGCAAGTGTTAAAAAACCATAGTAGAGATGTTTGAATTGAAATTTACTTAGTTCAGTTGTTTTCCATTAACTAGATTATCATCGTTGTCTTGGGACACTAAACTTGTCCATATTTCCATAGATACTGTATACTCCTCAGCCATTCATGGTATAAGATCGGTGTTGAAAAAGAAGAGAGGTAGTCATATAATACACAAAATATGTTTTTGATTGATTTCAAGGTCAATGAGTATTATTGAAGATTTATTCTTGATTCAATGCTATAACGGGTGCTTTGTAGCATATGTCTTGTACATGATCCAAGATCAGCCTTGTCCATGGTATTGAGGGTCAGGTCAACCAAAGCTAAAACTTACAGTTGTGGGATGCTAGACTAAGTACTTAACTGCCTGAGTTGTGGTTTATTAAGTTGTAAATAAAAAAAGGAATAATATTTTCACCGTTAACCAAACAAGGTTATTGTAGGAAAAAAAAAATGAAGTACTATTTCTAATTTCTAATACAACCAAAGTATCTGAGTTCCCTAGTGTCAAAAATCTCTCCACTGAGGCAGATTCCAATGACTCTCTTTGAACATCACTGTGGAGAAGTGTGGGGAACGTACAAAAAGTGTTAAAAATTTGGGATCTCTGCTCTTCAGTAGTCTACAGTAAAATGATACAAAAATTTGGTGCTGTCTTTATCAGAATCTCTTGATCTTGGTATAACCTCTCTATTTGGCATATAAAACTTTTTACTATCTGCTTCAGTCTATCTTTCCAGGACAACTCTAGGCATATTGGGCCACTTACTATTCCCCTTACATGACATTCTATATCACATATCCAATTTGAACAAGCTGCGTTCCCACTCTTTCCACTGTTCTACTGCCGTGTCAAGAACTCTTCTTCATAATTTCCTTGTCTTGAAAACTTTGGCTGTATTCAAAGCTTAACTTATTTGTTATGTTCTTCAAGAGACATTTGCAAATTTCCCCAGATGTTAGTGCCCTGAAAGAAAGCATTTTGCAAGCATTTGTTATAAATTCTTTAATGACTCATCTGTGAACATATAACCCCCACCTCCTCCACAAAAATAAAAGCAAAACAAACGTCCCTTGAAGATGGAAACTTGCTTTCTTTTTTTTAATTTGCATCCCTAGTAGGTGCTCAGCAGATGATTGCTAATTGATTGAAGCAATTGAAGGATAAATGACAATATGTAATCAAGTGATTGGTTGCCTTACTATGTCTGTTACAGTGAAGGTTTTTGAACATTATGTCTTCTGGAGTTCCTTGATCCTCATACAGATTTTTTTCCCCTTGGGGAAAAATATTTATATTTAAATTCCTTACTAAGACTGTGGAATGAACACACATTTATAGTATGTTGAAACCAGCTTACTACATATTTAAAAAACAACTCCAGGATTTTTTTTTCAAGATTATCGTGTAAGACAGAGATAGAACTTTCTATTTTCAGAGAAATAATTAGAAATGACTCATGATCTTATATGAAGGCTAGAAACATGGACATTTATTGTAGGTAAAAATTTGAGCTAGTTATTTCAAAATGCAGAGTTATAACAGACCTTCCAGAAATCTTTAAAATAATGAATTTAAGTGTAAGTGAATCTTTTTTAATGAATCTATTTGAAAATATGAATCAGAAACATCTAACTTCTTTTTATTAACAGTCAATATTCTATGTGCCCTAGTAATGAAATACTGAAACTTGAGTGACTCTTTTGGGTGATACCTAAAGCAGACTCCAGATTCTCTTGGAAAACCTAAATGCTGAGTTAACTACTCTAGGTGTTATAGGGCTAATTATCATTGTTCCCTGTGGCAATATGATGAACAGTCTCTGACATTACAATATAAGTTGCAGCAAGCAAAATCATCTCAGATATTGTCCTAGAATAGAGTCCATGAAAAACCTGGGATATATATCATTCTAAATTCTTAATATATCTTCAGAGTTCAACCATGTTTTATATCTTTTCACAAATTTCACAGTGAATTTAACAAAAGCATCATAAAGTAAGTAGAGTGTTGGACTTGTGACCTTGGTTCAAATCCTTCCTACACATAAACTTGGGATTTAGAGTCCGCCCTTAATAAAATGAGAGGTTTAACTTGATGGCCTCTAAAGTCTCTTTCTGCACTAAATCTGTGATTCTGTCCTTTAAAAATGACACAACTCCTTCAAGACTTATCAGGTAGCTCCTTCATAGATAGCTCTTTGCCAGAAGTCACCTGTTTTCTTCTTAAATCTATCCTAATAGTGCTCCTTGTCAGGTTCTCTTCCTCACCTCTTTCACATACTATGTAGAGCATATCCTTCTGTATTGATAATGCATTTTTTGTTTTAGTGTATTCAAGTAACTCTGATTGAATAATGAGATTAAAGATCTTCCCCACCTGGGAATTAATGGGCCTGGGAAGATTTGTAGAAAGACCCATACCTTTTGTTAATGAGACACTGGTTCTCAATTGTGATGCCCTCTGGTTCTAAAAAGTGTATAAAAATGTGGAGGTGAGGTTTTCCTTTGAGGCTTAGTTTTGGAAGAACGTTTTTGTGCCAGATGAGACTCTGGGCAGCCTCTAAGGTGCTCCCTAGCTTTGAAAACCTAGATGTTGGTGCTTTCTCTCTGGTAACTATGTATGTATGGTCAGACAGTAATCTTGCTCTTGATTTGTGATGTATATATTGCTTATGTCAACAACTGGAAGCACTGTTAATTTTGATTTCTCTGTATTTTCTCTGAAGTTCAGGGTACTGACTTCTTCCTCCTGAACTAAGTGAATGATATATATGTGCTTTATTAAAGTGATTGTTGACACCTTGAAATTTGCTTTTCCTTTTAGAAAAGCAAATCTAAGTACTTGTACAGCAGGCCCTCCTGTGTATATTGTGATGCTTACTGTTATACCTCCCTTAGTGGATTTAATAGCACTTGATGCCAGACTATTACAGTTATTTTTTTTTTTACCTGGTATCCACAGTGCTGACTGATGTCTTGAACAGGTTAGTTCTTTCATATGTTTGCTAAATTGATTGGACTCTAAATTCACTGATGTCATAATTAAATATTTATGAAATTGTATTGTTGAATTAATAGATTTACTTTAGCTAACATATATTTTTGATCTCAACAGATATTAAGTGTTTTTTTCATTTTTCTTTCATTTTTTCCTCTAAGTGTAGCAATTTAAAAGTAGCAATGATAAATGAAGATTATATTGTTGGTGAGAAAATGTCTTATGTATTCATGCATCCACTAATTTTACAATATATCCCAATCCATCCATCCATCCATTCAACAAACATTAATTAAGTGAAGAGTATATACAAATGACTGTGCTAGACGCTAAAGATACAAAAGGAAAACAAAACAAACAAAACAGGTCCCTTTCTTCAAGAAGTTATTCCATTGTGGAACTAAGGACTTCATCATTTTTTGTGACCATTAATGAATGAGGTGTTTCACTTAGTTGATCTTCCCATTCATATTTTCAGCATCTTTATTTCTGAAAGCCTGGGTATACTCTAAAATAGGACATATCATAATCCCTCTTAGTTTGATCTTTGAAAGATTCTGTGACCCAAAATATTTATTATTCAATAGCCAATTTGGTAATGAAAACTCAAATAATATGTGTAGGTAAGGTTCACATAACTATTTTTGGACACAAGTATATATTAGTGTATGACAATGTAGAATAAAATGCAGGTAATAGTGCCAATTATGTTATGCCTTAGAATAATGCAGAGCCTCCTCAATGGAATTATTAATTATTTAGAAGAGATGAACCCAGGGCATAGGCTGCAGGCGAAATTGCAAGATAGCCCAAGTGTTAATATAACAATATATTCCAAAGAGCTATCTGACCCAAATTAATGACCAAGGTTTAAAGGGAATGTGAGTCCTTAGGCATACTGGTCACGTCTAATAGTTCTACCACTGTGCTACCCAACAAGCTAATCACAACACTAGTTCTCAAGAATCACCTAGGTTATTCACAAGGAAATATGTATAATATAAATGTATGGGGGGGGGGGGCAGCACCAAAATGGCCAAGTAGAAAGACTCACGTATGCTAGCTCTCCCCACACAGTCCATAAAATACCTGTAAAGAAAGACTCTCAACAAATTCTAGAGCAACAGAAGTGGAGAACAACAGAGTGGATGAGATTTCCAGCCCATGGTGACCTGAAAGGCCGATGGGAAACGCCTGTCACACCAGACGTGGAATGGAGCCCAGCCCAGCCTTGGCCTCATGGCCATGGCTCTGGGAGGAGGACGAGCAGGCCTCGGGGGCAGAATCTCCAGTCTCAGCAGCAGCAGGTCACAGACCATCAACCCACGGGCTCCAAAGGTCAGTGACAGGGTTTTTTTCAGTTGGCCCGGAAGGGAGAAGGGACTTCCCATAGCTTCAGTCTCAGGCAACAGCCACAGAAGCCACCTTGGGCAGGCATTAGCAGTTTCCCAGCAGCCCCTACATCAACCCACATCCATTGTTGAATGGTAAAACACCTGGGGGCACTGAGCGGCTGACTCTTACCTCAGCCCTGTGTAGAGGCCCTGCAGCAGCTGATCTTCATCTCATACTGAATGGCAACCCTTCCCCTGTAGCCTACCTGAATCTCAGCCCCACCCCCCCCACCCCGTACTGGCTTGGCAGAACTGGAGGTGAGGTGGTTGTGAAAAGGAAACTACTACGATTCTGGGTAAAAAATCTCTGGCTAGTCCCAGACCAGTGTACACGCTTGATTGTGCCACCTTGGAGGAACTGAGATCTTATACGTCCCCAGAGAATACCCTACTCTTGAGAAAGGACCAAAAAATCAAGTAACTGGTTTGGGAAATGCCCAAAGAGGGGAAAAAAAAAAAAAAACTAAGACTATAGAAGTTTACTTTCTTGGTGAACCATCCTTTCAGTTGAGGAAGAACAATGCTTACCATCAGGGAAAGATATAAAAGTCAAGACTTCTGTATCCCAAACATCCAAAAATAACTATCCAATGGTCTCAGGTCATGGAAGAGCTCAAAAAGGATTTTGAAAATCAGGTAAGAGAGGTGGAGGAAAAATTGGGAAGAAAAATGAGAGAGATACAAGAAAATCATGAAAACTAGATCAATACCTTAATAAATGAGATCCAAAAAAATGCTGAAGAAAATAACACCTTGAAAAATAGGCTCACTTAATTGGCAAAAGAGGTTCAAAAAGCCAATGAGGAGAAGAATGCTTTAAAAAGCAGAATTAGCCAAATTGAAAAGGAGGTTCAAAAGCTCACTGAAGGAAATAGTTCTTTCAAAATTAGAATGGAACAGATGGAGGCTAATGAGAAAACAAGAAATCACAAGACAAAACCAAGATAATGAAAAAATGGAAGATAATGTGAAATATCTCATTGGAGAAACAACCGACCTGGAAAATAGATCCAGGAGAGACAATTTAAAAATTATGGGACTACCTGAGAGCCATGATAAAAAAAAGGAGTGTTGATATCATCTTTCATGAAATTATGAAGGAAAACTGCCCTGATATTCTAGACCATAGGGCAAACTAAATACTGAAAGAATCTACTAATCACCTCCTGAAAGAGATACAAAAACAGAACCTCCTAGGAACATTATGGCCAAACTCCATTGTTCCTAGATCAAGTAGAAACTATTACAAGCAGCCAGAAAGAAATAATTTTAGTATTGTGGAAATACAATCAGGATAACATAAGATCTAGCAACTTCTATGTTAAGGGATCAAAGGGCATGGAATATGATATTCCAGAAGGAACTGGGATTAAAACCAAGAATCTCCTACCCAGTAAAACTGAGCATAATACTTCAGGGGAAAAAATGGTCTTTCAATGAAATTGAGGACTTTCAAGCATTCTTGATGAAAAGACCAGAGCTGAAAAGAAAATCCAACTTTCAAACACAAGAATCAAGAGAAGCACCTAAAGGTAAACAGCAAAGAGAAATCATAAGGGACTTACTAAAGTTGAACTGTTTACATTTTTACATTCCTACATGTAAAGACAATATTTATAACTCTTGAAACTTTTTTCAGTATCTGGGTAGTTGATGGGATCACATACACATGCCCAGAGAGAGAGAGAGGGAGAGGGAGAGAGAGAGAGAACAGATTGAGTTGAATAGGATGGAATCGTATCTTTAAAAATGAAATTAAGGGGTGAGAGAGAAATATATTGGGAGGAGAAATGGAATGGGGCAAATTATCTGTCATAAAAGAGGTAAGTAAAAGACTTTTCAGTGGAGGGAAAAAGGGGGAAGTGAGAGAAAATACATGAAACTTACTCTCGTAACATTTGACTAGAGGAAGGAATAAAATGCACACTCATTTTGGTATGAAAACTTATAATACAGGAAAGTGGGGGAGAAGGGGATAAGGATGGGGGAAATGATGGAAGGGAGGGCAATGGGAGGAGGGAGCAATTAAAAGTCAACAGTCTTGGGGAGGGAGAGGGTCAAAAGAGAAAATAGAAGTAATAGGGGGCAGGATAGGATGGAGGGAAATATAGTTAGTCTTACACAAGATGACTATTATGGAAGTCATTTGCAAAACTACACAGATATGGCCTATTTTGAATTGCTTACCTTCCCAATGCAGATGGGTGGGAAGGGAGGGAGGCAGGAAGAGAAGTTGGAACTCAAAGTTTTAGGAACAACCGTTGAGTATTGTTCTTGCATACAACTAGGAAATAAGAAATACAGGTAATGGGGTATAGAAATTTATCTTGCCCTACAGGACAAAAGAGACGATGGAAGGGAGGGATGTTAGAAAGGAGGGCATATTGGCAATAGGGGTAATTAGAATTCTTGGTGTTATGGGGTGGGGGAAAGGGAGAAATGGGGAGAAAATTTGAAACTCAAAGTTTTGTGGAAATGAATGTTGAAAACAAATAAATTTAAAAATTAAAAATTAAAAAAAGAAATGTATGGATTATGTCAAATTATAAGCACTGTTCATACACAAAAAAATAAGATGAAAAGGAGCATATATGAATTTATATGGGTGATTAGAAAAGAATGTGTACCTACTATGTAGCAAGCTAGAGTGTTAATGGTTCAAAGCTGGATTGACATCTACAGAATGTAAAAATAGATAAAGAAATGTCTCCAGCATTTTGGGTGAACTCCAAATGGAAGATATATCACCAAAATGGACAAGATTAACTTAGGATAGTAATGTATGAATAGGTTGCAATTAAAATGATTGGAAGAAGGACTCATATAGATGAGATCATCAATTCATTGAAGCATTTTCAATATTAAAAGACTGAAGTATAAGAGACATAGCAATACTTAATGGAAAGAGGGCAGAGCTTCAGGATGACATTGTTTTCTATTGTCACCTATGACACCAACTGGATCTACACAATTCTCTAAGACCACAGGGTGTCAACTTGAATTGGTAAAGGAAATGTCTCACCTGGGATTTCCTTATAGTAATCAAACCTGAAGTCCAGTCCCTATCTCTGTTAGTGTATATACTATAAGCATATATGTGTATGTACATTTTAAGCATATATATTCATATATATGTATACACATGCACACACATATGTATATATACACATACACACACAAGTATATGCATACACATAGGGAGACAGAGAGAGATGAGGAAAGATCTATGTAGGGATACTTGGGTGTGTGTGTGTTTAAATAACTGAACACAGGTTTTCCTGAAAGATTAAAAAAAATTAGACTCATCTAACCATTTCAGTAATGATTTTTCAAAAGCCACAATGAAAACTACTATAGTAGTGCTAAGGACATTTTTAAAAATGTAAACTTATGAGTTCCATTTAGATTAGCTTTGATGTATATAGGTACACAGAAAAGTAAAATTTTCAGACTTGGAATTTAAAATATCATATATTATCAAGCCAAGTCTTCACAATATAAAAAAGTTAGAAGACTGAATCTATAATATCTATAGATAGCCATATTTTTAAAAGTCAATTTGGTCTTTAATCATAACTAGTAGTTGAGACCCATACAGCATGTTGACTTTACAGGTCACTGATAAGCATTAACTATGAAGAAAATTCTTTCACTAGTTCATGTGTCTTCCTTAGGTATAAGTATATATTAGGTATATTGAGAGGTGAGTGCTTTATAAACTATGAAGTGCTATAAAGCATAAAAGTTTTATTAGAATCTTTTCTTAATGGCACAAAGATAAATTTCCAATGTGCAACATACTTTCACAGGGAAATTGAACAAAAAATTAAAAATAACAAAAATTGTATACATTAAAGGGGGAATAGTGTATTTGCATTAAATAGATGTGTGATTTATCTTGTCATTTTAAAACCATTGCTCAAATTTTGAAGATCAATCCATATGAGAGTGCTAAAATAAAAATATCCCAGCTGTTTTCAAAAATCCTAGCTAATGAGAGTCTCTTATCAAAGGCCTGCCAAATTTTGCTGGTGACCTAAAGCAGAGAGGCATGCTCTGGCTTCTGGCTGTTTTGGTACTTAAGGCCAGTCATTTGGAAAAGCAGATGGGTTAACCCAGCTGCTGGAAATGGCCTATGTTCAGCAATTGTGAATAGTCCTGGAATATGGATAATTTTCAGGCTGCCACCTTGGCAATACAAGAGTGCTTCATGATTTATTATGAAAGGTTGTGATATGGTATATTTGTGGAAAGTGCAGAAGGAAAACTTCCTTGATGTGATAGAATTGGTTGTCCTGAGAAGGATATAGAAGGAATCTCAATAATATTAGTTATTTTTTCTCCCAAGATATCCGATAAGGGATTTTATACTCCTGTTTTCTTTGATTGTGTCCACTGCATACTTTTAGAGCAAATGTGGATGTCAAAGTGTAGAGCAAGGTGTAGAGCACAGAAAGAATCATACTGCATATGGACTCTTTTCCTCAACTTTCTCAAAAATACTCTACACAGATAAAATCTGCCTAGCATCAATATAAAGAGGAGCAGTAGAGGGAGAAAGGGTGGGAAATTAAATTGGTAATTCTAAATTCAGTTCAAGAGGCATTATGTACTTACTGTGTGTCAGGCATTATGCTACATTGTATAATAGCAAAGATGAACATGAAATAATTCCTGTCATCAAAGAGCTTAAGTATTACTATGTAAAACTATATATCTATATAGTTATATACTGATATGTAATATATATGAGTATGTATGTATAATAATGTGTATATGTAATATATGTGTGTATGTATGTACATATGTGTCTATATGTAGATATATTATATATACATATGTATATATGTATATATACATATATGTATATGTATATATACATACATATATATATTCAAATAAGTAAATACTATAAATAAAGACAGAAACTGGGCCTAGGATTTAATTGAGACTGGCAACTCCTTTTCTTGATTTGGGTTGGCACCTATTTTAAAAGCGATTGTCAAAAGTTACATTGAGTACTGCTAAGTAAGGTGACTTACCTAGGGTCCACACAGCCAGTATATGATAGAGGTATCACTTAAATGCAGGCATGGGACATAGCTTTCTGCCCATGTAGGAACACTACCTTTATCAAGATACTTAATATCTTGAAATTCTTATAAACTGTGGTATTTAATCTATACAGGGGGACTCTTGAGGACTCCAGTTTTATGGTTTTTTTCTTACTACTGATCTGATTTGGGGATTATGTATTGGATTGATTTCAACGTTCTAATTGGTGCTAGAAATTATTATTGCCATGAAAGGCATGCTAAGATATTAGCAATCCACCAACAAGAAGATATTCCAAGTTCTCTGTCAACTACACTATGCTACCTCAACAAATATTAAATATAATTTTTAAAAAGTACAAAGTAATTTTAAGGAAGGAACACCAATAACTGGGGGAGAGGATATCAGGAAAGATCATATATAGGACATGGCACTTGAGTTGAGTCTTAAAGGGAGGTAGGATTTCTAAGAGTTGAAGGTGAGTACAAAGAGCATTTCAGGATTTGAGAACAGGCGTTGCCAAGGCATAGAACTGGAAGTATGAGTGTTGAGTGTAAGGAATATCAATTAGGTGAGTTGAATAGAGAATGCTTTGAGGGATAAAGAAATCAGATTCTGACAATATGCTGTTTACAAGAAGTACACTTGAAAGAAAAGGGTCACTTTTAGTTAGAAGGAGTGGCTGAAGCAAAACTTGCTATGCATCCTCTAAACAAAAAATCAAGAGTAACAATCACAAATTCAGATAAAGTTACACTAAATATGGAAAGCATAAATATATACAAGCAGGGAAATTGCATTGTGCTCAAATGCACCATCGATAATGAATTAATGGCAATACTTAACGTGTCCCTCTAATGTTATGACATAAAAATATGAAAAGGAACAGTTAATTAAATTGGAGTGAGAAATGGATAACAAAACTATAACAATGGTGAGACTCAAGGTACTCCTTTTTGATAAAGATCAAATTAATCAAAATATAAATAAGAAATAATTTAAGGGCCTGAATAAAATTTTAGAAAATTTTGAGATGATTTATCTCTAATGATCACTTAATAGAAATAGAAGAAATTTATATACCTCTTGGTTGTACTTGAAATCTTTCCAAAAATTTAATATGTAGAGAAGAAAAAAGCCCTTACTAAAATGCAGAAAATCAGAAGTACTAAATATATAATTTACTGATAATAATGAAATAAAGTCACATCAAATAAGGACCTTTTAGGAAAGCATCAAAATAATTGGAGACTAAAAATAACAATTTTAAGCAACTTAACAATTTTAAACATTTAAACAATGAATAATTTCATCGATAAAGCAAAAAATGAGAAGACATATAAAACTAATGGGAGATGGTTAAAAAAATTTTAAGGGAAACATTTTATCTCTAATGGCTCACATGGACGAAAAATAAGAAAAAAAGTGTTCACAGGTGATCTTTCCTCATAACAATAACTACTAAATAAAATATTAGTACAGAAACAATGTTTCCTCATCTTTTCTGGAAAACCTACTATTATTCATAGTTACAATGCCCTTAATTTCATTTTGTTGTTAATGTTCTTTTATTTTACATTGTTGCAGTAATTATTTAAATACATATTTTTTTTTCCAGTTCTACTTACTTGAATCCCTATGAATTCACATTCATTTTACTTGCATTGGTTTTTTTTTTTTTCATGTTATGATACCACTATTTTAATAAATTAGTGTATTCAGAAATTTGGATGGCAAAGCAATTGAATAATTCTGAGATGTTCAGTGTAACAAAGGAAATACTTTATCTGATGTGAATGGGGAGGTTAGAAAGCGTAAAATCACTGAAATAAAGCTGACCAAAAGATTTTAAGAAGATTAAATTATCATATCAAATTAAATAGATGAGAATACTAATGTGTCAGTGTTAATTTGAATCCATGTTATTTTTAGTATCTCCTATTGATAATCGATGGTGAAGTTAAGTAATTTATTTGGAGAGAGATAACAACATGGTGAAAAGAGAGCCAGCATTGAAGCCAAGAAGACCTGGGTTCAAGTCGGGTCTTTGGCATCTATCAACTTTGTTACCCTGGGCAGGTCACTTAACCATGCAATGCTTTAGATTTCTTTCAGAGGATGTATCTTCATTGGCAGAAGGAATTTCCACATCAAAAGTACAATCTCTAACAGTAGTGAGCTGTTACTTCATCTTGATGAGCTCAAATTACAAGACAAGAAAAGTGTTGTTCCATGATTCTGAAAGCAGCATATGATAGACTTCTGGAGTCATTGACAGTAATCCTTGAAATATTATGGAGAATAGAAGAGGTACCAGAGGCCAAGAAATAGGAAAATTTAGATTTTCTAAAAAGTTAAGAGAAAAGAGCCTAGAAACTATAGTCTGTTGAGGATGATTCAATTTTTGACCAACATTTAAAATCTATTATTAATGAGATGTTTGGTGAATATTTAGGAAAGGAGAAGAAGTGATCACAGGTACTCCAGTTGTCTTTATCAAAAACAGGTCATGCCTAATTAATCTGATTTCCTTTTTTATAAAAAGGATAACTAGACTTATAGATGAGGTGAGCAACATAGATATAACTTACTTAAATTTCAACAAAGCACTTGATTTTTTCATACTAATGTTTTGAATGAGATGAAGAGAGTTTGCCTAAACAATGATACAATTTGGTGGACTTGAAGTTAGTGACATGGTAAGATTAATGAAGTAGTCAGTAATGATTTAATATCAAATTTGAAAGACTCTAGAGGTGCTGTCCGGGAGTCTTTGTGAAAAACGCAAGGATATTTTTATTAGTTATTTGGCTAAAGTATTAATAACCAGAATGGTAGCTTTGAAATCAGGAAGACCTGGTTTCAAACCATGTACCTGACATTCATACTGTGGGGACCTAGGATTCCTTGACATTTCTTTTAACATTTTTGGGGGGGTGGGTTATTTATTTTTATTTATTTTTTTATTTTTAGTTTTCAAAATTCATTTTCACAAGATTTAGAGCTCCAAATTTTCTCCCCATGTTTCCCCTTCCCCACCCTGAAACCCTTTCCCCCAATTTATTCTCCCTTTAATCACACCCCTCACTTCTTTTATCCCCATTTTCTCTTTTCTTGTAGGGTAAGACAGATTTCTAAACCCCATTACCTGTATTTCTTATTTCCCCGTTGTATGCAAAAACAATTCTCAACATTCATTCCTTGAACTTTGAGTTCCAACTTCTCTCCCTTCCTCCCACCTCACCCAACCCCTAAGAGAATGCAAGTAATTCAATATAGGCTATATATGTGTAGCTTTGCTAAAGACTTCCATAGTAGTCATGCTGTGAAAGACTAGTTATATTTCCCTTCATCCTATCATGCCCCCTATTTATTCTATTCTCTCTTTAGACCTTGGCCCTCCCCTAAAGTGATGACTTCTTAATACTTTCTCCTTTCTATCATCCCCCACCCCATTTATCCCATTCTCCCCTACTTTCCTGTAGTGTAAGATAAATTTTCATACCAAAATGAGTGTGCATGTTATTCCTTCCTTAAATCAAATATGATGAGAGTAAGCTTCACTTCTTCCATCTCACCTCCTCCCCCTTTTCCACTCAATTGAAAAAGCTTTTTCTTGCATCTTTTATTGAGAAACAATTTGCCACAATCTATTTCTCCCTTTTTCCTCCTAATATATTCCTCTCTTGCAACTAAATTTTGTTTTATTTAGGTATCATCCCTTTCTATTCAAGTCACTCTGTGCTCTCTCTTTCTCTCTCTCTCCATATATATACATTCATATATGTTTATCTTTATGTATGTTGGTATGTATGTATGTACATATAATCACCCCAACTATCCAAATACTAAGAAAAGTTTCAAGAGTTAAAATTATTGTCTTTCCATGTAGGAATGTAAACAGTTCAACTTTAGTAAGTCGCTTGTGATTTCTCTTCCCTGTTTACCTTTTCATGCTCCCCTTGATTCTTGTGCTTAAAAGTAAAATTTTCTACTCAGCTCTGTTCTTTTCATCAAGAATACTTGAAAGTCCTCTATTTTGCTGAATGACCATTTTCCCCCTTGAAGTATTATACTCATTTTTGCTGGGTAGGTGATTCTTGATTTTAATCTTAGTTCCTTTGACTTCTGGAATATCACATTCCAAGTCCTTCAATTCCATAATATAGAAACTACTAGATTTTGTGTTATCCTGATTGTATTTCCACAATACTCCAATTGTTTTTTCCTAACTGCTTGCAATATTTTCTCCTTGACATGGAAATTCTGAAATTTGGGTATAATTTCCTCGGCATTTCTCTTTTTGGATCTCTTTCAGGCAGTGCTTGGTGGATTCTTTCAATATTTATTTTGCCCTCTGGTTCTAAAATATCAGGCAGTTTTCCTTGATAATTTCGTGAATGTCTACACTCTTCTTTTGATTCTTGCTTTCAGATAGTCCCATAATTTTTAAATTGTCTCTCCTGGATCTATTTTCCAGGTCAGTTGTTTTTTCAATGAGATATTTCCCATTATCTTCTATTTTTTTCATTCTTTTGGTTTTGTTTTGTAATTTCCTGGTTTCTCATAAAGTCATTAACTTCCATCTGCTCCATTCTAATTTTTAAATAACTATGTTCTTCAGTGAGAATTTGAATCTTCTTTTCCATTTGGCTAATTCTACATTTTAAAGCATTCTTCTCCTCATTGGCTTTTTGGACCTCTTTTGCCAATTGGGTTAGCCTATTTTTAAAGGTGTTATTTTCTTCAGCACTTTTTTGAGTCTCGTTTAGCAAGCTGTTGACTTGCTTTTCATGAATTTCTTCCATCACTCTCATTTCTCTGCCCAATTTTTCCTCCACCTCTCTTATTTGATTTTCAAAATCCTTTTTAAGCGCTTCCATGACCTGAGACCACTGCATATTTATTTTAGAGGTTTTGGATGCAGAAGCTTTGACTTTTGAGTCTTCCTCTGATGGTATGCATTGTACTTCTTCATCTGAAAGGATGGAAGAAAATATCTGTTCACCAAGGAAGTAGACTAATATCGTCTTATGGTTTTTTTTTCCTCTTTTGGAGGCATTTTCCCAGTCAGTTACTTGACTTTTGAGTCCTTTGTCAAGAGGAGGCTATACTCTGGGGACCTATAAGTTCTCAGTTCCTCCAACGTGGCTCAATAAAGGGAGAGCAGTTTATCCCTCTCCTGATCTGTGCTGTCATCGGGGAGCTTCTAAAGCTTTTCTGCCCAGGATCTGCAAGTAGAATTCCCTTTCAAGAGCCTCCAGCAACTCCACCACACCAGCACTCTTCCTCACCCCAGGGCTGCTACTCTTGACTGAGAACCAGATCAGTGGCCCAATTCCCCCAGTGGCTTTGGACTGAGGACTCCTAAAATGGATGCTACTGCTGCTGGTACCTGGGGATGGGGCTAGGGAAGGACCCTGTTCCAATTTCACCCAGGTGAAAAAGCTTTCTCACTGACCTTTGAAGCTGTCTTTGTCATTTGTGGATTGAGGGATCTGGGAACCACAGCTGCTGCTGGGGATTCTTCCCTCAGGCCTGCTCTGGTCTTGTTTCTGCAGGTGTGACATGGACAAGGCTAGGCTGGGCCCTGTGGGCTGTGCTTCATTAGGTACCTTGTAAGATAGACCTTTCTTACTGAGCTTACAGGCTGTCTTGGACTGAAAATCTCTTTCACTCTGTTGTTTTGTGGCTTCCGCTGTTCTATAATTTATTCAGAGTCATTTTTTAAGGGTATTTTATGAGCTGTGGGGGAAAAGCTAGAATAAGTGCCTCTTACTACTCAGCCATCTTGGCTCCACACCCACCATCTTTTTTTTAAAAAATGTATTTATTTTCATTGCTTCAGGCAACTTCCCCTTCTAGAAATTAAATCTTATATATTCAAAAACAAAAACAAACTTGGATAAAGGCAGAGATTTCATGGTTACAATCTTTGCCAAATACACAAAGATAGTAAAGCTACCATTTTGGGTAATATAATCAGGGAACCAAAAGAAACTGACAATCTAAAACATTATACCATATTTTTAAAAAAGGCATTTAACAATCATGAATGCAAATTCTTACATTTAGTATAAATCATTAGATTCATAAATACAAGACGGGTGTGTAGTTTCTCTAATAAAAGTTTCTGGTTCATAAATAAATGAGAAAAATCACATGAACACATTGTTTTCTAAAAGAAATGTAAACTCTCAACAATCATATGAAAAATTGTCACAGATTACTGATAGTATGAAAAATTCATGTTAAAACAGCTCCAAAGTTTCACCTCAAAACCACCATGCACCGAAACATAGTAAAAAAGTTGGAAATAATCAATCTTAGGAGCGTAGGGGAAATCAACTATGCTTGTCCTCTCCATTATAGCAGTAATTCTTAATTTCCATTCTGGAAATGAGTTGGAAGTATTTGAGAAAAATATTTTAAAAATCCATGTCTTTTACCTCAATGACCTCATCGTTGAATATACACCCTAAGAAAATAAATGACAAAGTCCTAATATATATGAAAATATTCATAATAAAAATCTTTTCAATGGACAATGTTTTTTTAAAAAGAGAGGAAAAATACCTAGAAACAAAATGAATTACTGTTGAATTTAAGAATGGGCAAAATGTAGAATATATAATGTTTGAATATTATAAAACAGTATAAAACAATAAACTCAATGCAAGACAAAAATATGAGAGGTATAGGACATGAATTGTAATTTCATTTTTTACACCTAACTCCTGAAGGATGATACTATTCTTTGTCAATGTACACCAACTCATTAAGTGTGAGTTATACCACTAGAGTATTTCATCAAGCTTAAAGAAGTAAACTACATGCCCAAAGTTATATGGGCACTTTAGAACTTAAACTGAGTTTTTCTTGTAACGAAATCCTATAATCAATTCTACTTCATTATCACTCCCTCACATAAAAGTTAGGGAGATGACAGTCCTGTTCTGTGTCTACTCTGCTAAGATCACTTTTAGAGTATTGTATTCAAATCTGACTGTTATATTTAAGGGAGTGCATTGATAAAAACTCAGAGTATCAATAGGAGGGTGACTGTAGATGTAGAGTATAAAGTTTATGTGAAACAGGTTTTATTCTGAAGGATCTGGTATAATTTGCTCTATGGTAAAAGAGACTTAGGAAGAACAAGAGATATTTTTTTTCAGATAGCATCATTATGTGCAAAAACCTGTTTGTTATACATGCTCTGCTTGGCTATAGAAGAGAGAATTACCCTGATGTGTAGAATTTAGAAAAGACACAAATTCAGTTTTGATTTAAGTGAATACATCCTAATAACCAGAAATTGATTTCTAAAAATAGAATAGACTATCATACACTAGTAATCTTTAAGCAAATGCTGGATGACCATTTATCAGGAGAAAGAAAGGAATATTTTGTAAAGGACTGGTCAGATGACATGAGCTCTAGATATTTTTGTACTTTTGAGATTTAATATATTTTTTAGTAGTTTGTAAAGCAATTATTGTGTTTGTATGTATATTTACATACACATATGTGTGTATGTGTATATATGCGCATGCACACACACATATCTTCTTGTTCAGTCACTTTTAAGTTATGTCCAACTTTTTGAAACTGTGTTTCAGGTTTTCTTGGCAAAGATACTGAGTAGTTTGCCATTTCATTCTTCAGTTCATTTCATACATGAGGAAACTGAGGCAAACAGAGTCAAGTGACTTGCCCACAGTCACACACAACTGAGACCAGTTTTTAAATCAGAAAGACAAGTCTTCCTGCTTCCAAGCTTGGCACTTTTTTAACTGTGCCACCCAACTGTCCCACATACATATACATATACATACATACATATGTACATATAGAAAAAGAGAGAGAGAGGGAGAGGGAGGGAGAGAGATATTATATCACCCAATCTCAATTTGTTATAATGAAACTGTATGATCACAATACCTATACTACCAGAATCAGATTTGTCTGGTAGGGAGTACTTTGGACAAAGAACTCATGACTTAATCTCCCTAGGATTGGAGTGATTTTTTTAGATGCCAGCACAACATCACCTAACCTCTGGAAAGTATCTCCATAAATAGCAATAAAAATCCAGAGTGGAATTATACAGATCTTTTAGAGAGGCCAAGATCATAACAAAAAGCAGCACTAAATTAAAAAAAAAATAACTGAAGCCTGGGAAAATATCAGTAGTTGAATGATAAGAATAATAAGAAATCAATTTCTGGTTATTAGGATATAGTCACTTAAATCAAAACTGAATTTGTGTCTGTCCTAAATTCTACTCATCAGGTCAATTCTGTCTTCTATAGCCAAGCAGAGCACGTATAATATTAATAATTATAACAATAATATTGATAACTATCAACAGATTTGTTAGGACTGATACACGAGACCCTCATTTCTGCTGAGTCTGAGAATTGTTCTAAACAACTAAGCTCAATATTTAAGTCCAAAAACATTTTTCTCTTATTTTTCTTGTTTTAAAATATTCTCAGTCAAGTTAGTACTAAATTGCATTCTACAAGTTTTAAATACTCTATGTAATTAGGGATAGGCAATAGATTTTGAGGAGCTTCTCTCCCTAATCCCTACATACCAGATGTTAGCTTCTCATGTGGATGATCCTTCTGAGCATGAGGAACTTCCTAACATGTGATTTTTGACTAAAAGACAAACTTTGGGGGGAGGAGCCAAGATGGCAGAGTAGAAAGATTCATATATGCTAGCTCCAAACCCACAGCCCATAAATTTCCTGTAAAAAGAACTCCCCACAAATTCTGGAGCAGTGCAAGCCACACAGCAATGCAGTGGGGATTTCCATTCCAGAGAGCCCTGAAAAACCGACCCCAAAGGTCCATCACTCAGAGACAGCAGAACCCAGCCCTGCCCTGGCCACATGGCCCCAAGAGGAGCAGATCCAAGCAGGCTTCAGGGATGAAACCTCCAGCGGCCACGAAAGTCCCTCCACCCACAGGCACTACAGGTCAGTGAGAGAGACTTCTGGGCTGGCTGAGAGGGGAGCAGGGTGTCCCCATAACTCAAGCCTCTTGGGAGGCAGCAACAGAGGCAGTGGTGACCAGGCGTTCCCAGAGCAGAAAGGACCTCAAGTCTATTACTGAAGGTCTCAGCATAAACTTCCTGAGGGAACTGAGCCTGGGAGGCAGCCCTGCCCCCACCCGAGCACCAGAACTTAAGCTCACATTGAATAGCAGCCGTGCCAGCGCATTGAAAGCCCTGAGGATGGGGAGCAGCATTTGAATCTCAGACCCCAAGCACTAGCTGGGTGGATCTAGGTGGGGGTGGAGAGGAATCTCAGAACTCAAGTAACTGGCTGGGAAAATGCCCAGAAAAGGAAAAAAAAATAAGACCATAGAGAGCTACTTTCTTGATGAACAGATGTTTCCTCCTTTCATTTCTGATGAGGAGGAACAATGCTTACCATCAGGGAAAGACATAGAAGTCAAGGCCTCTGTATCCCAAACATACAAAATAGATATCCAATGTGCTCAGGCCATGGAAGAGCTCAAAAAGGATTTTGAAAATCAAGTTAGACAGGTGGAGGAAAAACTGGGAAGAGAAATGAAAGAGATGCAAGAAAGCACGAAAAACGGGTCAATACCTTGGTAAAGGAGACCCAAAAAAATGCTGAAGAAAATAACACCTTGAAAAATAGGCTCACTCAATTGGCAAAAGAGGTTCAAAAAGCCAATGAGGAGAAGAATGCTTTCAAAAGCAGAATTAGCCAAATGGAAAAAGAGGTTCAAAAGCTCACTGAAGAAAGTAGGTCTCACAAAATTAGACTAGAACAGATGGAGTCTAATGACTATGAGGAACCAAGAAATCACAAAACAAAACCAAAAGAATGAAAAAATGGAAGAGAATGTGAACTATCTCATTGGAAAAACAACTGACCTGGAAAATAGATCCAGGAGAGACAATTTAAAAATTATGGGACTACCTGAAAGCCATAATCAAAAAAAGAGCCTAGACATCATCTTTCATGAAATTACCAAGGAAAACTGCCCTGGTATTCTACAACCAGAGGGCAAAATAAGTATTGAAGGAATCCATCGATCACCGCTGAAAGAGATCCAAAAAGAGAAACTCCTAGGAACATTGTGGCCAAATTCCAGAATTCCCAGGTCAAGCAGAAAATATTGCAAGCTGCTAGAAAGAAACATTTCCAGTATTGTGGAAATACAATCAGGATAACACAAGATCTAACAGCTTCTACATTAAGGGATCAAAAGGCATGGAATAGGATATTCCAGAAGTCAAAGGAACTAGGACTCAAACCAAGAATCACCTACCCAGCAAAACTGAGTATAATACTTCTGGGGAATATATGGTCTTCTATATAATTATTATATATTATATATATTATAATTATATAATAATATTATATATTATTGTATAATTGTAATTATATAATTATAATTAATATATATTATATATATTCTATATAATTATATATATTCTATATAATACTTCTGGGGAATATATGGTGAAACAGAGGACTTTCAAGCATTCTTGATGAAAAGACCAGAGCTAAAAAGAAAATTTGACTTTCAAACACAAGAATGAGAAGAAGTATGAAATACTAAACAGTAAAGAGAAGTCATAAGGGACTTACCAAAGGTGAACTGTTTACATTCCTACATGGAAAGACAATAATTGTAACTCTTAAAACTTTTCAGTATCTGGGTAGTTGGTGGGACCACACACACACATTCACACACACACATGCACACACATGTACACACATGCACACGCACACACATACACACATGCACGCACACACAGAGACAGAGAGCACAGAGTGAATTGAATAGGATGGGACCATATCTTAAAAGAAATTAAGGTAAATAGTGAGAGAGAAATGTAGTGGGAGGAGAGAGGGCGAAATGGAATGGGGTTAATTATATCTCATTCAAGAGACAAGTAGGAGACTTTTTAGTGGAGGGAAAAAGAGCAGAGCTGAGAAAAAAAAAAAAAAAACCAAGAAGTTTACCCTCATCACATTCGACTAAAGGAAGGAGTAAAATGCACACTCATTTTGGTATGAAAACCTATCTTACAGTATAGGAAAGTGGGGAAGAAGGAGATAAGCAAGGGGCAGGGGATGAGGGAAGGGAGGGCAATGGGAGGAGGGAGCAATTTGAAGTCAACACTTGGGGAGGGACAGGATCAAAAGACAGAATAGAAACAATGGGGGGCAGGATAGGATGGAGGGAAATACAGTTAGTCTTACATAACACGACTATTATCAGAGTCATTTGCAAAACTACGCAAATATGGCCTATATTGAATTGCCTGCCTTCCCAAAGGGAATGGGTGGGGAGGGAGGGATGGGGAGAATTTGGAACTCAAAGTTTTAGGAACAACTGTTGAGTATTGTTCTTGCTACTAGGAAATAAGACATACAGTTAATGAGGAATAGAAAGTCATCTGGCCCTACAGGACAAAAGAGAAGATGGGGACAAGAGAAGGGAGGGATGATAGGAGAGAGGACAGATTGGTGATAGGGAAAATTAGAGTGCTAGGTGTATTGGGGTGGGGGGAGGGGATAAATGGGGAGAAAATTTGGAACCCCAAAATTTTGTGAAAATGAATGTAAAAAGTTAAATAAATAAGTTTGTATTAAAAAAAAAAATAAAAGACAAACTTTTGAGATGACTAAGCAGTTCTCTCATTTACTACTTAGCATGAATCAGTATGGAAGGAGCCATAACTCTCCTCTTCCTCGAATGTATGGATAATGTGATATCAAGTGGTTCACTAGAATCAAGCAAAAGTCTGCAAAACCTCTGTGCAACTCAAGTACAAAACCAAAAATACATAACACACTAAACTATATTACATATAACTTATTTTTAAATGAATATTTTCGCTTTGTGTAAAATACTAAAAATAGTTTTCTTGCTCTCATAGTCTTATTGAAGATATTCACCCACCCACCCACACACACACACACACACATATATATATGTGTGTGTGTGTGTGTGTGTGTGTGTGTGTGTGTGTGTGTGTGTGTGTGTGTGTATTTGGGTCTCTGCTTCTTACATATTGGGCTTTATTGACCAGGATCCATGATTTTTAAAAACCATTTTGATAACTCAGCATAACTGGTTTTCTCTATAAGCCTTTGTAATTTGTTTCATGCTTTTAACACCATAATTCTTAGAAGTCCATAGACTTCATCAAACTACTAAAGGGGCCCACTGTCAGATTAAGAAACCTTCCATTGGAAGATTTCTGAATTTCATGAAATGTCAATGATCCTAAGAATTCTACCTCTTCTGTGTATATTTTCAGGTTTTACTACCTTTTTTTTACATATCTAAAAGGAGTATATATTTTTTATACTTCTATTTTCCTCACACTTCATCAATTCAAATATCTTTCCATAATGCTTTTCATTGTTTATATTTATTATTTCTTATGAAAATAATATACTGGTATGTTTATAGACTACAATTTGTTAAACAATTACTCTATTATTGAATACATAGATTGCTTCTAGTGTATTTTTATTGCCAATATATTTTTTATGAATATTTTTATACAGGCAGATACTTTTTCTACTTTTCAACAACACCCAGGGAAAGGTAGACTATTGGGCTCATGGAATCAAAGAACATAAACAGTTTTAGAACTTTCATGGTATATTATCAAATTATTTTCCAAAAGTATTACACCTTTTCACTGTGGTAGCAATAGGGTAATGGTTGAAAGAAAAAAGAAAAAGAGCTCTAAAAGTTATCTCTTTAGAAGAATTTACTTATGGCTAACATTAGGAAACAACTTTGATACAGTCAAAAAAGCCCTGAATTGGAACTCAGAAGACCATGGTTTAAATTCTGGTTCCATCATTTCCTGTGCTGTTAAGCATGTTACCTAACTACTTTATGTCTTACTTTTCTCATTTGTAAAATATATATCATAATTCTAGGATCAAATAAGATATTGGATAAAATTTATAAAATGGAAACATAAAATAGACACATACACACACACATATATATGTATATATACATATATGCATATATCATACATACATATTTTAGTAAGGACATTCTAGTAGATTTTAGTTGGGGTAGGGAATATGATAGCATCACATATGATGTTCTGCATACAACTAAAATTTGATAATTGGTTTTCTTAATATAATTTGGATTTATTTAGTTCTAATGAACGCTATTATATTATGTGCAAAAATATTCCCATACATCAACAGAAAAAGTCAGCACCTGAATTTCAGAGAAAATACAAACAGAAAAACAAACATCAGCCAACAGATGGGGCTTCTGACTGTCTGGGGCTTCCAACTGTCTGACCATAAGCAATACATACATCAAAGATCAACAGACAGATCCAACCGTCTGACCATATATATAGTTACCAGAGACAGAAGCACCAACATCTGACTTCTCAAAGCTGGGGGGCTCCTTAGAGGCTGCTCAGAGTCTCATCTGGCCAAACAAACACTTCCAGTGGGTAATCCCCTCACCTCAGTGTATTTATATGCTTTTCAGAGCCAGAGGGCACCACAACCCCTGAGAACCAGTACCTCATTAGAAATTAAGAAATGGGGTGGGCCTCCCCTACTCAAGCCTCCCTTAATGGACAGGCCCATCGGGTGGCTAAGATCTTTAACTCTCATTAGTATTACACCGTAGTCATCAGATGAAGTGATACAAGAATACCTTCAAGGTCTTTCTTAAGAACTTTGGAATTGATTGTGTGAAATAGAAGACACTGGCATAGGACTGCTCAGTATGGCATGCTCACATCAGAGAAGGGGCTTTTGAACAAAGTAGTATTGGATTACCTCAAAAAAAAATGCAAGTTGCACTAATTTAGAGAATCCACCCAAAATGTTCACATCACTATTTCTGCCCAACCTGTGGTAGAACATTCAGAGCTTGTACTGGTCTAGTCAGCCTGTCAGACAAACTGTAATTTGACCCTAGCATAGTGAAGTCATTTGATCCTCATTGAGAAGAAGGACAACAACCAACCAACCTATCTCTCACTTTTACTACATGTTGAGCCCATCGCCTCTTTTCATCAGGTTTCAAAGTACATTCCATTGCCCTTGGTACAAGAATAACATTCAAGAAGATCAGCTTTGAAGGTCATATATTCTTTTACTGAAGATCTAGGTTAATTATTTGTTTCAACTTTCCTTTTACAAATAACACGTTTATCTCAGTACTGATATGTTAATATGTCCTATTACAGAAGGAATATGATTTCCTTGGTTTTGCTGCTTTGTGCTGTATTTCTTTCTTTTACCTTTTTAATTATAATCTATTATTTCTTAACTTCTCTAAGTTTAACTTCCCATTTCATTGCCAAAGGCTGAAAGATCTAAAAACTCCTAGTTGACTTTGCTCTACCAAGAATCGTTGAAAGTGCTCACATAAAAGTCAAGCTAGATATTTCCCTCTGAATCAGAGACTGACTTTTAAACTTTCCTTTGGAGAGAAACAGCTAGTTTAGGAAATACATCTCATTTAATTTCCCTAGAGAAAATATTATAATAATTATGAAATGTGCCTTTTGCTTAATCATCTTTAAATCAAAATCTTTGTAATTAACGGGAAAAAATGTACAGTACTGTTATATATCTACAAAAGGAAGTAGGCCAGCAAAGGAAAGTGACTTACTAAACTTAAAGTACAGCAATTGAGCACTCCTCATACAGAGAGATTTCAACTTTGGACTGACAATTTCATGCTGTTGATTGTAAGAACTTTGTTATGTTGAAAGATCAGAAACATACATGATAAGTTTAAAAAAAGGTCCAATGAAAATAATTTTCATGTGCTCTTGGCAGTATTTTATTTATCTCTATCTTGATTCCTGAAAGAGCACCTGTGTCATCATTACTTCTGACCAATATGTATTTGAGAAATTAATAATATTTTTAAAGGTAATCATCTCATTAAGACTTTCTTTTTCATTCCCTTGAAATAGAAATTAACAATTAATAAAATTTTCTTCATGGAACAGCTCAGTAAAAACACTAGCAATATATTAAACTATGAAGTGAGATGTGACAGAATATATATACTCTCAAAGCTCAATTGATCTGTGATCAACTCAATTTAGCTAATCCCTCCACCAAGATGTATCACAACGTGCCTTTGCTTTTTCATCCTAAAACCATTCTTGTGTGTGCTTTGATAAATCCCAATATGATAGAGACCTTCGTCTGGTTGTTTCACTGTTTTATGGCTATTGTATAGGCAAGTTTTCCATGGGGTATTTCTTACTCTTACTGTCTGATTACTCTAATTTCTTTTTGGGTCATATGTGTATATGATGATATCATTTATATGATTTTTGCCATGTAAATCATTGCTGAAAATATGTTGTTGTCCATTGATAGCCATTATACACATTTCCATTATTCTTTATGTTATCTACACAGGGGCTTACCCTATGACATTCTTGTATATTTTTATTTATTTTGTTAAAGTATTTCCTAATTATACTTTTAAAAATTATTTAATATTCATGTTTTAAATTTGGAGTTCCAAGTTCTTTTCTTCCCTCCTACTACTCACCCGCCTCTTGAAAAGGCAAGTAAAATGATGTCAGTTATACATGTCAAGAATGTCTGTTTGTCATTTCCTATAGCACAATAGAATTACATCACATTCATATGCCATAACTTGTTCAGCCATTCCCCGATTGATGGCCATCTCCTCGATTTTTAGTTCTTGGACATGACAGAAAGACCTGCTATAAATATTTTTGTATATGTGGGTCCTTTTCCAATTTTTATGATCTCTTTGGGATACAGTCCTAGAAGTAGTATTGCTAGGTCAAAGGGGATGCACATCTTTATAGTCCTACAGTTCCAAATTGTTCTCCAGAACTGTTGTAACAGTTCGCTATTGTACCAACAAAACATTAGCATTCAAATTTTTCCCACATCTTCTCCAACATTTGCATTTTCCTGTTTGTCATATTAGCCAATCTGCTGGGTGTAATATGGTACCTCAGAGTTGTTTTGATTTGCATTTCTCTAATCAATATTTAGAGAATTTTTTCATTTGACTATAGATAGCCTTAATTTTTTCCCGTGAAAACTACTTGTTCATATATTTTGACCATTTATCAATTGGGGAATGATATGTATCCTTATAATTTGACTCAGTTCTCTATATATTTTAGAAATGAGAACTTTATCAGAGACACTGGTTGGAAAAATCATGTTTTGTCATTCTTTTTCTTTGTTTTATTGTATAATTTATTTATTTTCAGTTTTGAACATTTCTTTCAATAAGATTTTGAATTCCAAATTTTCTGCCTATCTCTCCTCCCCCACTCTAGGACAGTGTACACACTAACCTCCACTTCCCCCAATCTGCACTCCCTTTGTATGTGCATGTTTATATGCATATGTACATATATACATATATGTTTCAGATAAGACTGAACTCATGCATATTTCTAGTTTAAATCCTTTAGATTTCTACTTATGTTTACTGCAATATATTTCATTTCTAGATACTTCAAGCTAGTCAGTTTATTCATATTTTCCAGAAGTTTATAGTCTTCACTGGTGGTTGTCAGCTCAGTTGTCACCATTTTATTCTTTTTAATTAAATAATTTATTTAACTTTTTTACATTCATTTTCGCAAAATTTTGGGTTTCAAATTTAATCTCCATTTGTCCCCTCCCCCCCACCCTAATACACCAAGCATTCTGATTGCCCCTATCACCAATCTGCCCTCTCTTCTATCATCTCTCCCCTTCCCTTGTCCCCATCTTCTCTTTTGTCCTGTAGGGCCAGATAACTTTCTATTCTCCATTAACTGTATTTCTTATTTCCTAGTAGCAAGAACAATACTCGACAGTTGTTCCTAAAACTTTGAGTTCTTACTTCTCCTCATCCCTCCCTCCTGATCCATCCCCTTTGGGAAGGCAGGCAATTCAACATAGGCCATATCTGTGTAGTTTTACAAATGACTTCTATAATAGTCATGTTGTGTAAGACTATATTTCGCTCCATCCTATCCTGCACCCCATTGCTTCTATTCTCTCTTTGGATCCTGTCTCTCCCCAAGAGTGTTGATTTCAAATTGCTCCCTTCTCTCATTGCCCTCCCTTCCATTATCCCCCCCACCCTGCTTATCCCCTTCTCCCCCACTTTCCTGTATTGTAAGATAGATTTTCATCCCAAAATGAGTGTGCATTTTATTCCTTCCTTTAGTCGAATGTGATGAGAGTAAACTTCATGTTTTCCTCTCAGCTCCCCTCTTTTTCCCTCCTCTAAAAGGTCTCCTGCCTGCCTCTTCTATGAAAGATAATTTGCCACATACCATTTCTCCCTCTCTCCTTCCAATACATTTCTCTCTCACCACTTCATTTTTTTAAGATATGATCCCATCCTATTAAATTCACTCTGTGCTGTCTCTGTGTGTGCATGTGTGTGTGTGTGTGTGTGTGTGTGTGTGTGTGTGTGTGTGTGTAATCCCACCAACTACTCAGATACTGAAACGTTTCAAGAGTTACAAATATTGTCTTTCCATATAGGAATGTAAACAGTTCAACTTTAGTAAGTCCCTTATGATTTTTCTTTGCTGTTTACCTTTTCATGCTTCTCTTCATTCATGTATTTGAAGGTCAAATTTCCTTTTCAGTTCTGGTCTTTTCATCAAAAATGCTTGAAAGTCCTCTATTTCATTGAATGACCATTTTTTCCCCTGAAGTATTACACTCAGTTTTTCTGGGTAGGTGATTCTTGGCTTTAGTCCTAGTTCCTTTGACTTCTGGAATATCCTATTCCACTCCCTTTGATCCCTTAATGTAGAAGCTGCTCGATCTTATGTTATTCTGATTGTATTTCCACAATATTTGAATTGTTTCTTTCTAGCTGCTTGCAAGAGTTTCTCCTTAACCTGGAAACTCTGGAATTTGGCCACAATGTTCCTAGGAGTTTCTCTTTTTGGATCTCTTTCAGGCAGTGATCTGTGGATTCCTTGAATAATTGTTTTGCCCTCTGGTTACAAATATTGTCTTTCCTTGTAGCAATGTAAACAGTTCACCTTTGGTAAGTCCCTTATGACTTCTCTTTGCTATGTACTTTTTCATGCTTCTTCTCATTCTTGTGTTTGAAAGCCATATTTTCTTTTCAGCTCTGGTCTGTTCATCAAGAATGCTTGAAAGTCCTCTATTTCATTGAATAACCATTTTTTCCCCTGAAGTATTACACTCAGTTTTTCTGGGTAGGTGATTCTTGGTTTTAGTCCTATTTCCTTTGACTTCTGGAATATCCTATTCCATGCCCTTAGATCCCTTAATGTAGAAACTGCTAGATCTTATGTTATCCTGATTGTATTTCCACAGTACTGGAATTGTTTCTTTCTAGCTGCTTACAATATTTTCTCCTTGACCTGGGAATTCTGGAATTTGGCCACAATGTTCCTAGGAATTTCTCTTTTTGGATCTCTTTCAGGTGGTGATCGATGGATTCTTTCAATACTTACTTTGCCCTCTAGTTGTAGAATATCAGGGCAGTTTTCCTTGATCATTTCATGAAAGATGATATCTAGGCTCTTTTTTTGATCATGGCTTTCAGGTAGTCCCATAATTTTAAAATTGTCTTTCCTGAATATATTTTCCAGATTAGTTGTTTTTCCAATGAGATATTTCATATTATGTTCCATTTTTTCATTCTTTTGGTTTTGTTTTGTGATTTCTCGATTTTTTATAAAGTCATTAGCTTCCATGTGTTCCATTCTCATCTTGAAAAAACTATTTTCTTCAGTGAACTTTTGAACCTCCTTTTCCATTTGGCTAATTCTGCTTTTGAAAGCATTCTTCTCTTCATTGGCTTTTTGAACCTCTTTTGCCAATTGAGTTAACCTATTTTTCAAGGTGTTATTTTCTTCAGCATTTTTTGGGGCTCTCCTTTAGGAAGGTTTTGACCCGTTTTTCATGCTTTTCTTGCATCTCTCTCATTTCTCTTCCCAGTTTTTCCTCCATCTGTCTAACTTGATTTTCAAAATCCTTTTTGAGCTCTTCCATGGCCTGAGCCCATTGAATATTTATTTCGGATGTTTGGGATACAGAAGCCTTGACTTCTATGTCTTTCCCTGATGGTAAGCATTGTTCTTCCTCACCTGAAAGGAAAGGAAGAATATCTGTTCGGGCATTTTCCCATCCAGTTACTTGACTTCTGAGATTCCTTTCCACACCCACCTCGCCTCCAGATCCACCTAGCTCGTGCTTGGGGTCTGAGATTTAGATGCTGCTTCCCAGCCTCAGGGCTTTCAGTGGGGGCAGGGCTGTTATTCAGTGTGAGATTAAGTTCAGGTGCTCAGGTGGAGGCAGGGCCACCTCACAGGATTCAGTTCCCTCAGGGGTTTATGGGGAGACCTTTAACAATTGATCCAAGCCCCTAGTTGCTTTGGGAGCCCCTGTCTGCTTCTGCCTCTGCTGTTGCCTCCCAGGGGGGCCTGTGTTATGGGTACACCCTGCTCCCCTCTTGACTAGCCAAACAGACTCTCTCACTAACCTCTGGTGTTTGTAGGTAGATGGAGCTGCGCATCTGCTGGATATTCTGTCCCTGAAGCCTGCTCGGATCTGGTCCTCTCAGTGCCGTGCAGCCAAGGCAGGGCTGGGCTCTGCTCCAAGTCCCCTGCATGATGGACCTTTGGTGTTGGTTTTTCAGGGCTTTCTGGAACAGAAATGTCCTACACTCCATTGTTGTAGAGCTTTGACTGCTCCAGAATTCATTGGGAGCTCCTCTTTACAGTATTTTATGGGCTATGGGTTAGGAATTAGCATATGCGTATGTTTCTTCTCCACCATCTTGGCTCCTCCCCCCACTTGTCACCATTTCAGAGAATATGTCCTGGCACAGCCCTGTGGTGCATGTCTTGGTCAGCTCTGTGGCCTCCTTGGCTGTCTCCACCATGGCATCATCTAACCTGGAGAAGGGAGGAAGGAGAAAAGATGGAAGAAAGGGTGGGAATAGGGAAGGAAGTAGGGGGAGGGGAGGGAAGGGGAAAAAGAAGGGGAGAAAAGTGGAAGGATAAGAGTTAGAGAAGGAGATAAGGGCATTTTAAGGCATTCTTGTCCTCATTGGCTTTTTGGATCTCTTTTGCCATTTGGGTTAGTCTATTTTTGAAGGTGTTATTTTCTTCAACATTTTTTTGCCTCTCCTTAGCAAGCTGTTGACTGGTTTTTCATGATATTTTTGCATCACTCTCATTTCTTTTCCCAATTTTTTCTCTACTTCACTTACTTGACTTTCAAAATATTTTTGAGCTCTTCCATGACCTGAAAACATTGCATATTTTTCTTGCAGGCTTTGGATGTGGGAGCATTGATCTTGTTTCTTTCTTTCTTGCTTTAGTACAACACAACTCATCCATGACTTCTTACTCTCTAATTCTTCTTTTGCATTCTCATAAATCCTCCATTGCAGTTAGAACCAATATTCTATTTCTTCTCTCTCCAATCCATCATCTCTAAGACCAACATACTGATACTCAGAAAGCACTACTCTGATCATCCTACTCCCTTTGGTAAAGAAGTTTTGATTATTCCTGATTGCTTCTAGGATAAATTTAACCCATTATTTAACATTTTAATGCCTTCAATTTTCAGTTCCAAACTACCTTTCCAGTATGAATACACCTTAATCTTAATTCCAGGAATAGTATACCTTAATATTAATTAATACCTTGATTCCTTATACACAATGTGTTCCAGTCACACCATTTCTATGCAATTACCATGTGTGACAACCCATCTCCTGTCTATACTCTATTTGAGCAAGGTTTCTCAACAGAACCATGGTGATTAATTAACTAAGCAGTTCTGTATCTGTCAAAATTAAATAAGACATAAACAAGAATGATGCTTGACAAAATATGTTTGCTGCCTGTAAGAAAAACTTGAATATGCTCAAATGGAAAATGGGATCATGTTGAGGTACTCCAGATTATCTTGTTTGTGAATGAAATGCTATTAACTTCAAAGAGTCTCAGAATATATAGTACCATAGGGGCAACTAGGTTGTGCAGTGGATAAGGCACCAGTTCAGGAGTCAGGAAGGCCTAAGTTCAAATCTCACCTCAGACAATTGACACCTACTAACTGTGTGACCTTGGGCAAGTAACTTAACCCCTATTGCCTCATCCTGGGTCATCTCCAGTCATCCTGATGAATATCGGGTCACTGGATTCAGATGGCTCTGGAGGAGAAGTGAGGGTGGTGACCTGCACAGGTCTCCCTCACTCAAAACAAAGTCAAGTGCAAGTCATATCATCATTTCTCTAATGGCATGGTCTTCTTTGGCAACAAAGGGCAAACACACATACAGTACCATAAAAATGTGATCTACAACTAGTTAAAAGATTTCAGTCTGAAAATTGATATGCACACACACTCACACATATATAAAATATATATATATATATATATATATACACACACACACACACACACACGTATATACAACAAATAGATGGATAAAATATGGCCATTGCCAATCTTATGACAATTAATTTGATAGGTAGCTTAAGTGTTAGTGTGTCAATGCAGATATAGAAATCTATAAATATCTGTCTATCTATCTAATCTATCTATCTGTACTGCTCATGCCCTGCAGAGGAACAATGAACAGGAAATAAAATCAAATAGAATGAAGACAGTTGATGGAATTACTTTTCAGACATTATATACTATATGCAACTATCCTTTACCCTGGGGAATTTGAGGCCAGCTTCCCCCCTCCCCCAGTACTAGTTCATTTATGTTGATGCTATGAAGACAGAAATTTTGGAGCTACGCAAGATCCAAAATATCTAATTTGCATATGAATAAATGGTAATGGACACACATGGCATTAGCATAAGCCACAGCTTATTACTGAGAGCAATCCACATATAATAATATAAAATATATTTTATATATGGGAAATATATGAATGGAAAAGCAAATGAGTTAGCCATGTAGCAATATTGAGGAATGTCAAATATATAGCTCCTTTGCAAACTAGAGTTCATAGAATAATCAAGATAAAAACAAATTTGTCTGGTGCCCTCAGTAGATTCTCTGTGGAATGTTGATAAAATGACTTGCATTGGAATCACACAAGAGAAAATAATAACAAGGATGAGTTGCTGTCTGTCCCTATAAAAATATTCACATCAATGAAACTGCAGAGCTATTGAAGCATTAAACAAATCACATGAAAGAATAGAGGTGTTTTCTTTTAGCCCTAGAGGGAGTCAAGTAGATCTAGAAGTAAATGCTGGAAGCTATTGAGAAGAACGTTTCAGAGTAATATAAGCAAAATCTTTCTAAAATTACTTTCCAAAAGTGCAATTAACTGCCTTACAAGGTCATAGGTTCCTCATTACTGATTGTCTTCCAGGGCAAGGCTACCTGTTGGATCTATGGAGAGAGCTTTGTTATTCAGAGATGAATTTAGCTACCTGACCTCTGAGGTTCCTTCTCATTCTGAGATTCTGTGATTTTATAATTCTGTATCAAGAGAGGAAAGAGATAACAGAGGAAAAAGTTAATCCATTTTTTCTAGAAGCCACAGATTTATATTCAGGTAAAGGAAAACTAACCAGATTAATTCAGATAGGGTGACTGTGGAGCTCCTAGAAATGAAAAAAAATACAGAGAAAAATCTATGAAATAATATTTTAGAATTGGGTTAACTGATTCTGAAGGATGAAGTCCTCTTCTAGGAGACTCTACTAGTTGTACCATAAACCAATTCAGATGGCATAACTGGGTAAAGTTTTTATTTTATACATGCAAAGAGTTCAGAAATATGAAAGAGATATAATAATATACAATAGTTCTTTTAAATTTAAAACATATAGACTATTTTTTTAAACCTGCTGCCTTAAAACAGTTTATTGGAATTTTTGAAATCATAAAATTGTAATTTCCTATCATTGTTGAGTTTTTTTGATAAAACAACAGTTGCTCATTTTTTAAATTCTTTTTTTAAAACTAACAATCATTGAGAAACTTTACCAAATATGCATAATCAGCAAATTATAGTACCAAATTGGCTGAGGCCATAGATGTGTGTCTTACTCTATGTATTTATACTATCACTTTTTAGGAGATGAGTAGCTTTCTTCATTATTGATACTCTGGAACTATGATTGAATATTGCATTGACGTCTTCTTATTTTTTTTAAAGACATTCATTTTCACATAGGATCATATTTTTGAGACATGGGCTACTTCTATGACATGTATTAGGGGACATACTCATTCATCCGCAGCTTCTCAGTTGCTAAAAACTGCTGAGTGATGGCAGTGGCCAGAGAAGAAGTTGTACAAGGTTGTTAATATCCTGCCTAGTTTCTACATGTTTGAACTTCAGGATTTTCCTTCTGCCTATGGTAAAAGAAATGCACAAATCTTGAGCTTCTGACATTAGCCACAATGAGAGTTAACAAAGTATAATTGGAAATAGTTATCTCCTTTTTATCCCATTCATGTTAAGACCTAGCATCAGCAGGTGGCTTGCCACCATGGCTTCACTAAACTGTTTTCTTGCCAATGCCTTTGCCCTACTCTTTTCTCCTTTTGGATCACTTAAATTTCATGTCTGTCCTATTCCATTTGATATTCCACAATTAGATCAGTAATCCCCACCTCCCAGGAGGAAAAATCGTCTATCCAAACTAAGTTTAGCAGCTTTTACAAAGGTGCAAATATGGTAACAACACATATAGAAATATCAACATATACATTCCACTAAGAAGATGGGGAAATGTCATTTTCTTGTGGAAGGATGTCCTATAAGTTAACATAGCTACAAGTTGGCAAAATAGGGCACAAATGAATGCTAGGCTGTTTAGAGATCTAGTCTAAGAACTAAGGAGATTGATGGAAAAAAAATTCAACAGCACCCAAAATCCTATTCCTTATGTGTCATCAACTAACCTTTTAACCATAGCTAAGTCACTTAACCCTCTTAGACATCAGTTTCAGGTTCTGTGAAATGAAGAGGGAATGGGGCATAAAATAGGATCCCTTCTAGTATTAAAATCCTATGATCAATCCCTATGGCCATATTTATATAAAAGTAATATGAATTTTTGAAGGCAATTTTCCTCTTTATTTTTGAATCTCATTGTTTGTGATGGACTAAAAATCACTTTGGGAATGATAATTTTCTTGTTTGTTTTGATTTCTTGTAATGGTGCTTTTATTTTTAGAGAAAAGTTTGAGTAAGAATGATTCAGGTGATGCCCAAAGGGAAATCAAACTGTGCATATATAGCCTTTGATCCAGCAATACCACCACTAGGTCTATAGTGCAAAGAGATATAAAAGAGGGGAAAATGACCCATATAGCAGCTCTTTTTATGGTGGCAAAGAATTGAAAATTCAAGGGATGTCTATCAGTTAGGGAATGACTGAACAAGTTGTGGTATATAAATGTGATAGAATTCTATTTTGCTATAAGAAATTATGAACAGGAGAAATTCAGAAAAGATTTGAACTGATTCTGAATGAATTGAGCAGAACCAGGAGAATATTGTTCAGAGTAACAGTAATGTTATGTGATCATCAGCTATGACTAATTCAGCCTTTCTCAGCAACACAATGATCCAAGAGAATTCCAAAAGACTCATGATGGAAAAATGTTATCCACATTCAGAGAAAGAACTATTGAGTCAGAATGCAGATCCAAGCTATTTTCACTTTTTTGTTATTTGTGTGCCTTTTCCTTTTTGTTGTTTCTTTTTTTCACAACATGACTAATGTGGAAATGTTTACATGATTGCACATGTATAACCTCTTAGCAGATTGCTTGCTTTCTGGGGGATGTGGGGGATAGAAGGGAGAGAGGGAGAAAAAAATTGAAAGTCAAAATCTTATAAAAATGAATGTTGAAAACTATCTTCACATGTAATTGGGAAAAATACTATTTATCAAAAATAAAAAATGATTCGGCTTGTGGAGAGAATGAGTGCAGTATTAAACAACCCCCCTTTGCCTATTATTATATTTTCCTTTGCTCACATAACTCTGAACAACAGAAGCCTACAATTTCAGACTTAGCATGTGGTTGACTTCATTGAGGAACAGTTTCTATTCTAAGCTGAAGATATTTCAAATGTCTAACGATTGATTTATATTTTTGTACATGAACAACATTTTTATTCATTCTGAATACATTTCTGATAAGCAGCAATCTGTGCCAAACAACACAATTTCACTTGGAAGACATTTGCTCATTATATTTCTTGCTCTCTGCCAGAAGATGCAATTTTTCCTAAGGATCTTTATAAAAAATCAATAATTGTGCCATAAAAGTCTAAGCAGAGTACGTATTGGGACATCAGACCTTTTCTATAGATGTAAGGCTAAGAAATAAGACTTGATTGTAGCAATTCATTAATCAGGCATGAATGAAGAATACTAAGTCTTAAATCAGAAGGACCAAGTTTAAACTTCAGGTTATTTTTACAGAACTTTCAAAAGTGTTCATTTGGATCTGCAAAATTTTTGCTGGGAACATAATTCTTAAACCAATTAGTTAAGCTAGATTTAAAATCTGCCTATTGTCAGCAGTGTCCTGGCTGGGTTGCTGTCCCATCCATCCAGTCATTCAACTAAATGCTCAGTTTGCCAACTAATTACTCCAGTTTAAGCATATAAGGCTAATTGACATTCCAGCAGCCAACCTGAAATCAGTCAAGGCTTTTTCATCTTCCTGAAGAACTAATGTCCCCATCATTACTCAGAACTCACATGATATTCTCCAGGGACATGTACGGTCCATCACAAGGTCTTCATAAGCATTTAACTAGATGTCTATCAGTTTTATCAGAAAATAATCTTTAAAATAAAATAGAAAATATGTTGTTATTCAAATATTAGAATTAATACAATTAGAATGGTTTCTATTTGTTCTTAACCAAATTTTCTAGGTTTGTATTTTCTAAATTAGTATTCTTCAAGATCCAAAAAAATTGGTGACAAATTTTTAAAAGTGAAATTTCACCTGATCCTCCATTTTTCGATAATTTTGGAAATCCAATACGGTAACCCTAGCAAAAACTATGCAAAGCAAAATTCCATAGTGTGCAGGAAAAAAAAAACAAAAACATGATTTTCTGAGCACTTTGGGAAGGTAGATTGACCTCCATGATGAAGTAAAATTCTAGAAAATAGTCAGGAAATAATCTAATAACAGTTATGAAATTTTAATATTATCATCAAAAGGTCCTAATACCAGGGGTATGCTGGTCAATGTTTAACAAACAGCTTTTTGTGAAACAGAAAATGTACATGTTACAGACTTTTAAGTTTAATCTAGGTCAGTAACAATTGCTTCCTCACGGTCTTAAATCTAAATAATTAACATAACAATAAATCAAACATTGATATGTAGTTTGCTGAGTTTGAGATCAAGATCTAAATGATCATAATTAAAAATTAAACAATGGCTCTACTGAGCTGGTATAAGATGGTCCTCGCATACCTTGCCCATTCCTGCCATTACTAGGGCCTTTGGCACTAGACTGAATGTCAGTAGGACCAGAACCCCAGTCACTAGGAATATCAAGGCAAGTTCATGATTCACATATAGATGATCATTGTTCATTTCATCCATCCTCTGCCATCTTGTTGTGTTACGCCACTAAACTAGTTCCAAATGTGTGTTCAATCTGATTCCTTGGCACAGGGCGAGTTTCCTAACACCATCCATTGAAGTTTAGTAATTGAAGAGAAGTCTTCTACCAAAAAACACTGTTCATCATTGAAATACCCTGATAAAAGCTGTGCAACCAGCTCCCATGGCTAGGAAACACCTACCTCCTTTTCCCCCTAATGATGATGTCTTAGAGTTGGAGTCTGATCGTAGTGTTGAAGGGTGGAGTGCTGAACCTTTCTCAAAGCCTTCCTTTATTTATTTTTTTGATCTTCTGTTTCTTTTTATTTTTTAGTGTTTATTTATTTATTTTTAGTTTCCAACATTCATTTCCACAAAATTTTGAGTTCTAAATTTTCTCCTCATCTCTTCCCTACCTTTACTCCAAAATGCTATGCATTCTGATTACTTCTTCCCCCAATGTGCCCTCCCTTCTAACACCCCTCCCTTCCCTTTTCCCCATCTTCTCTCTTGTCTTGTAGAGCAAGATAAATTTCTATACCCCATTACCTTTATTTCTTATTTCCAAGTTGTATGCAAAAATAATTCTCAACATTTGTTCCTAAAACTTTGAATTACAACTCCTCTTCCATCCTCCCTCCCCATTCATCCCCACTAAGGAAGCAAGCAATTCAATACAGGTTATATATGTGTGGTTTTGCTAAGGACTTCCATAATACTCATGTTGTGAAAGACTAACTCTGGCAGAGAAGTGAGGCTGGTGACCTGCACAGCCCCCCCGCCCCCACTCAAAACAAAGTCAAGTGCAAGCCATGTCATCATTTCTCTGATGGCATGGTCTTCTTCGACAATGAAGGACAAACACCACTATATTTCCCCCCATAATATCCTGCCCACCATTTATTCTGTTCTTTCTTTTGACCTTGTCCTTCCCCAAAAATGTTTACTTCTAATTGCTCCCTCTTCCCATTTGACCTGCCTTCCATCATCCTTCTCACCCATTCTTCCCTACATTTCTATAGTGTAAGATAGATTTCCATACCAAATTGAGCAAACATTTTATTCTTTCCTTAAGCCAAATGAGATGCGAGTAAATTTCACTTTTTCCCTCTCACCTCCCTCCTTTTCTACTCTAATGGAAAAGCTTTTCCTTGCCTCTTTTATGAGAAATAATTTGTCCTGTTCCACTTCTTCCTTTCTCCTCCCAATACTAGTCTCACCCCTTAATTTTATTTTTTTTAGATATGATCCCTTCCTATTCAACTTGCTCTGTGCTCTCTGTCTACATATGTATGTGTGTGTGTGTATATGTGTGTGTGTGTGTGTGTGTGTGTGGATTGTAATACCTGCAACTACCCAAATACTAAGAAAAGTTTCAAGAGTTACAAATATTATCTTTCCATATAGGAATATAAACAGTTCAAATTTATAGAATTTATTTATTTATTGAATTTATTTATTTCATGCTTCTCTTGATTCTTATGTTGAAAGTCAAATTTTCTATTCAGCTCTTATCTTTTCATCATGAATATTTGAAAGTCCTATGTTTCATTGAATTACCTTTTCTCCCCTGAAGTGTTAGACTCAGCTTTTCTGGGAAGATGATTCTTGGTTTTAATCCTAGTTCCTTTGAGGGGCAGCTAGGTGTTGCAGTGGATAGAGCACCAGTGCAGGAGTCAGAAGGACCTGACTTCAAATCTCACCTCAGACACTTGACACTCACTAGCTATGTGACCTTGGACAAGTCACTTAACCACAATTGCCTCATCCTGGGTCATCTCCAGTCATCCTGCTGAATATCTGGTCACTGGATTCAGATGGCTCTGGAGGAGAGGTGACCTGCACAGCCCTCCCTCACTCAAAACAAAATCAAGTGCAAGTTGTGTCATTACTTCTCTGATGGGATGGTCTTCTTCGGCAATGAAGGTTGAACACACCTAGTTCCTTTGACTTCTGGAATATCATATTCCAAGCCCTTTGATCCCTTAATATAGAAATTGCCAAATCTGATGTTATACTGATTGTATTTCCACAATACTCGAATTGTTTCTTTCTAGTGACTTGCAATATTTTCTCCTTGACCTGGGAACTCTGGAATTAGGTTACAATATTCCTAAGCAGTTTCTCTTTTTGGATCCCTTTCAGGAGGTGATAGGTGGATTCTTTCAATATTTATTTTACACTTTGGTTCTAGAATATCAGGGCAGTTTTCCTTGATAATTTCATAGAAGATGGTGTCCAGGTTCTTTTTTTTTTGATCATGGCTTTCAGTGAGTACAATAATTTTTAAATTGTTTCTCCTGGATCTATTTTCCAGGTCAGTTGTTTTTCCAGTGAGATTTTTCACATTTTCATCCATTTTTTCATTCTTTTTTTTTTTTGCAATTTCTTAGTTTCTCATAAAGTCATTAGTTTCCATCTGTTCCATTCTAATTTTTAAAGAACTATGTTTTTCAGTGAGTTTTGAAAATCCTTTTCCATTTGGCTAATTCTGCTTTTTAAAGCATTCTTCTCCCCATTGACTTTTTGGAGCTCTTTTGCCCATTGAGTCAGCCTGTTTTTAAAGGTATTAGTTTCTTCAGCACTTTATTAGATCTCCTTTAGCAAACTGTTGACTCACTTTTCATGATTTTCTTGCATTGCTCTCATTTCTCTTCCCAATTTTTCCTCTGCCTCTCTTATTTGATTTTCAAAATCCTTTTGAGCTCTTCCACCACCTGAGACCACTGCATATTTATTTTGTAGGCCTCTGTGGTAAGCATTGTTCTTCCTCATCCAAAAGGATGGAAGAAAATACCTGTTCACCAAGAAAGCAACCTTCTATAGTCTTATTTTTTTCCCCTTTCTTGGGCATTTTCCCAATCAGTTATTTGACTTTTGAGTCCTTTGTCAAGGGGGAGGTATACTCTTGGGACCTGTAAGTTCTCATTTCCTCCAAGGTGGATCAATAAAGGGAGAGCAGTTTACTCTTCTCCTGGCCTATGCTCTGCTGTAGGAACTACCAAAGCTTTTCTGCCTAGGATCTGCAAGTAGAATTCCCTTTCCAGAGCCTCCAGCAATTCCACAACACCAGTTACACTTCCTCACCCCAGGGCTGCCACTCACGGCTGAGAATCAGATCAGTGGCTCAATTCCCCCAGTGGCTTTGGGCTGAGGATTCCTAAAATGGGTGTTGCTGCTGCTGGCACCTGGGGCTAGAGCTAGGGAAGGACCCTGCTCCCACCTCACCCAGGAGAAAAAGCTTTTGCACTGACCTTTGAAATGTCTTTGGTGTTTGTGGGTAGAAGGATCTGAGAACCACCACTGCTGCTGAGGATTCTACCCCAGAGGCCTGTTCCAGGCCTGTCCCTGCTGCATCTCACTGCCAAGCCTGAACTGGATTCCGTGGGCTGTGCTCTGCTCCATGCAAAAGACCTTTCCTGTCAGCCTTCCTTAGGCTGGAAACTTCTTTCACTTTGTTGTCTTCTAGCTTCTGCTGCTCTAGAATTTGTTTAGAGTCATTTTTTTACAGGTGTTATATAGGCTGTGTAGGAAGAGGTAGAGCATGTGTGTCTTTATACTCTTCCATCTTCCCCAAGCTTTGCCTTAAAGATAACAGAAATAGTACTTCCAACTCAGTTCACTTTCTATCTCCAACTCCTCTTGGTTTCAATTTCCTGGAACAAGTTCATCCACACCCCCTACTCTGACTAGGTACCAACTGGTACCTTATATTTCCTGCCACCTCCCAATCTCCCAATCTCCCATTCCCACCTCCTCCCACAAACCTCCCTCACTCCAAACCCCATTCTCTAGCTTTCTTTTGGGTGCTGTCATCTTTCATTAGACAGTAAGCTCCTTGAGGGCAGGAATTGTCTTTTTCTTATTTGTATCCCAGCACAGTGCCTGGCACATAGTAAGTGATTAAGGTTTATTGAGCTGACTTGAATGTGGCTCTTGAAACAATCCTCTATGCTTTCCCCAGCTCTCTTTTTACCATGCTCTTGACCTTATCCAGATAAATTCTATCATTCCCCATTTCCTTTCCTTCAGCTATGTCTGGTATATGGACATATTGGAATATGAGAAATGACAGAGCCCAACACAGCCCTTGTTGCAAAGTGTATCCAGCATCAACACAACTGGAACATCACAGACATGTGTAAAGGACCTATTTCATGTAGAACACTTTGTAAGGCCTATTTAAATAACCCACTCCCTCAAAAAGGCTCCAAATGAAAGGGGTATCAATGAGTGCATCCTCATCAAGTTTTTGTCAGTCTTTCTTAGCTTGAAAAAAGCTTCTTTAGCTCTACATAGGAAAAGAACTTTGAAAATGCTTGCTTCCTGAAAATCCATTTAGAAAAAAATAAGAGGAAAACAAAATGATTTTTTCCAGGAAATTTATTCTCAGCAATATTTTTGCTTATTGTCTCTAGACCTACTTCAATCTGTTCCATGGAGGCATACATTTGAAGTAATGCTAGCTTCAGAAAACTAAATGTGATGAAGGGTAAAATCATAAACATTATAATTATACGATTCTTTAGTGAGTATCATCCATACCCTAAAATAAATTAAATGTGGGATGAATAAATAATACTTTCTTTTCATCCTGGTGTGTGAAATTTCTCTAAGGATATGAATTATTGATATTCAAAAGCACCACCCTTCCAATCCACTCACATTTAAGTACCAATGAAATAGAAATTTCTTATTCCTTGAAATGTTTACTAGGCATTTTTATATAACAGTCTACTCCAAAAATTATTTTCTCCCCTTAATCACATATCACAATGAAAGGAATCCTAGTAATTAACCATTAAAGTGACTACAAAAATAAGATCGCCTTTAAAAACTGTATGTATTCATATTTGGATTTGTGGTACAATAATATCTCATTATATTTAAAGTGTTAACTTAAATTTATATTCCTCAATTTGTTTGTTCTTTAAGGGATAAAGGGAGTGAAATATTATGGTACTTGACACTCAGTCATTCAGAAATAAATGCAACCTCCCTTCCTGTTTTTTTTTTTAAGTGATCAACAATCAAATTTTCTTTTAAGGGTCAGGAGAAAAAGAAAATTATGTTCCATCCTACATTCCCCCAGGATTCTGCAAAAAGCAGATGGCATTGGACAAACAAATGCCTAAAACTCAGCAGTGTGCACTAGAGATTCTTCAGCAAATCTTTTTGTGAGTGCACAGAGAAAGAATCACTTGTTCCCTGCAGTTTCTCAACCATGAGACCTTGTATTTAGCAAATAGTACATGAAAGGATACTAATGAAGTTAATAGCCAAGATATCTGAGGTTCTAAACTGTGCAAAACAGTCTGTAAGAGTAAAAACTGAAAGGACAGTGAAGAGCCTTGTACTTAAAGGAGGACAAAAAAAAGAGGATTTATTTAATTTTTTCTAAATTCTTGGCAATTTGTTTTAAAGTAAGACTATTCCCAAAGAACTATAACTAGGAAATAGCAATGAGGTGTTACACTTGATTGCTAGTATTCAGATAACATTTGAACTCCTTTAGCAGGTAGAAACAGTTATCTTGACATATGGGTAGCTAAAATTGCTATAGACCAACTGGCTTACTTTCTCTTCCTTATCCCTTACTTAGATGATCCTTGGAAGAATTCTTCCCTGGCTGTGTCCTGGCAATGTTCTTCTCACTTTCTTGGACGTAGTCTCTGCAGAAGTAAACTTTGGATTTCTTAAGGTTTTGTGTTTCAGCCCATGCAGTGGTATCCTTATCTTCCCTGTCACATGAGCTTGTCTCCAAAAGTTATCATTAAGAGTTTCTAATTATAGATCTGGTAATCACTTCTATTTTTACACTCTTTCCTACCACTGCAACTTAGCTTATTTATTTTTTTTAAAATTTCACCTAAATGTATATTCCTTGTACTGCAACATTTGAACTAACCAAAGCAAAATAAAATAGAGGCAAGAAACAGAAATGATATTAATAGAAAAAATAATTTTTGTTCAATTTTCCCACACTTGGGAGAAAGTATCTGAACAGAAAGCAGGGTAATGAACATCTTCTACTAGAATTTAATGTGGATTTAAATTTGCTCACAGGATCTATGTCTTACAGATTTTTAGTGGAATTTTAGGTAAGCCATGGACTATAATTAATCCTATCAAACATAGGAAAACCATATGAGTGCCTTCTCAATTTCTAACAAAGGTTATAAGTTGAATTGTCTATGGGAGACAGATACTGAACCATAATATGGGAGAAATTTTGTTAACTACAAAAAATGGAAAAGTAGATACCTCCCATTTATCCTTTTAAAGATTATATTTTTGTAGAAAAGAATTGGTGAAAATGAGAGAATACTGTTTAGCTTGCATGTATAGGATAAATCTATCAAATCTAGTTTTGTTCCTTTGTGAAGTTGGACAGACTCTAGAAGCATTACTTACTAGCAATTTTCCCTGAATGTCACAGAGGGATCTTAAAAATCACTACATTCAAAATAGTCTCCATTATATTTAGTTCAAGGTGTACTAATTATATTTTCCCTAAGGGTATCAATACCCTTCCAGGTATCCAGATTTATGCTTTCAGAATCATCCTTGACACTAGCCTTTCTTTCATTACCCATCTCTAATCAGTTTTGGAGGCTGGTCACTTAGATTCACCACATATTTCATACCTTTCTTCTTTTAGTTCTCACAACCTTTACTTTAGATCAGGTCACATAACCTTTCACTTGAACTATTTTAGTGATCTCCTACCTTCCTGATTCCAATCTCATACATCTCCAATTGACCCTCAACCATTGCCAAATTCATATTCCTAAAAAAATATTGTCAACCATATTACCTCTATACTCAAAAGTCTTTAATGGTTCCATACTGCCTCTTAAATAAAAATCTGCGGTTTAATTTTTAACTCTGTGCTTTTACTATACCTCTCCAATGAATATTATTCTTTTCACACAGTCTCTATTTCAATACTTTCATCTCTCACCTCTGTCCCTTTGACACAAAGACTGTCTTGCAATCTCCTATGCCTGGAAAACAATCCCTCCTCATCTCCACCTCTTAAAATTCCTATTTTGTCTTAAAGCACTACTGCATTCAATCTTTGCCTAGCCTCTCTGAAATTACTTTATATTTACTTTTTCTGAGTTTATATTAAATCTCTCCAGTTGTGTAAGTTGGTTTCCTTTTTTTGGTCTTCGTCTGCTCAGGAAGTATTTATTGAATTCAGTTGAAAACTATATATATATATATATATATATGATGTGGTTATATTCAAAAGAGGCTCATTCTTTATTATACTTTCTCATCACTTTCATCATTATTGTTGCATTTAAATCTCATGAAGGTAAACTATTCCTTACACAGGTTTAGATGTTAATTAAAAGTATCCAATATACAAAGTCATATCATTCTTTTCTCAAATTACCCACAATGTCATGGAATGGAAATAGTCATTGCCTACTAGTTTTGCCATGTCAGGCACAAAGTGTCTACGAAAAGAAGCATATGAAATTTATTTCTCAAGACTATTTTCTTTAGACTTTTATTTTAATGCTACTAACTTTGTTAAAATGGATCTTATACATATCAAACCCACTGAGATGACTAAAGCCTATCATATCTTGATCATCCCCTGTATACATAGATAAGCTATCTGTGCACTATATTCAATTATGGGCAAGGTCTTTCTTTTTCTAGATACATACCAAGAACTTTTTATCATCCCCCGATTCATTAAATTGAATTATATTCAGTTCTCTAAAACACTGTATTCCCTGACTGTGTTAGATAAAAGAAATTTTATTTCATAAATATTCCAATTAAATAACTCTTATTGACATCCCCAAATGCCTGCATATTGTTTTTCTGTCATGAGATCATAGGATTAAGATGTGGAAGGGACTTCAAAAATGACCATTTATAGAAGATCTGGCTTATCTGATTTACCAAACTTGTTGGGGAATTATAATGGAAAGAAATATTGAAGATATGAATCTCATTTTTACACAAATAAGGGAATCTGATGGAGGGAGACCAAGACTTTTAACCGTAATGATCCTGATTCAAATAATAGTATTATGGCTTTCAGAGCTGAAAGAGATTCTACAATGCATTTATTCTATCCCTCTCACTATGCAGATGAGAAAACCATGGTGATGATGCCAATAGCAGCTAGATCCTGTGTGTTCAAATTCTCCATTTGTAAAATGAGGTAAACAATGTTAGTCATCACCAGTGACTTTTTTTTAATGTTATGATGATTAATGTAGCAATAAAATTAGAGTTTAATATTTTGCATTTCATCTCCTTTGCTTCAGGTCTTTAAAAAGGTTGATTGAATAAATGAATCTATGAAGTAATGTTTAAGGGCTTAAGCTGGAGGAAGAAATAACAAATCACTCCAGTATCTTTGCCAAGTAAACCTCAAATGATGTTGCAAGGAGTCCAACATGACTGGAAAACAATTGAAAGAAAAGAAATATCCAAAGCATCTGTTCAATGGTATGTATTCACCAGAAAAATATTGTCTTTCATATGTCCATCTTTCCTTGCAAGATTTAGGAGCAAATATAATGTAAGCTGAAAGGTGTCATTGGAAAATTTTTTCATTACTGTTGATATAGTAAGAAGAAGACTGGATTTGGAGTCATACACATGTCAAGAACATGGCTGTTAACTCCTAGCCTAGGTAGCCTTGGATACTTTACTTAGCAGCTCTGTGCTTTAAGGTTTCTCATCTGCAAAGTGAGAGGGTTGGAATAAATAAGTTCTAAGATCTCTTTCAGTCCTTAAACTCTATTCTCCTATTAGATTAGGGATAATAAAAGTTAAAATTCTGAGTCTTCCTCATTAGGTTCACTTATTAATTTGAAAATGCAAATAGAAAAGTTAAGCAGTCTCTGATCTCAAGGAGGTCCATTCTAATGAAGAAGAGAGTACATATAAAAGGTTTCAGCTGCAAGTCCTTTGGAAAAGTCCCATCATCCTTAGGGTATAGCGGCAGAGGAGATAGTAATGTCTGTTCTTCAATGTCATTTCTACTGATAAAATCATAGCCATTTCTGATGTTGAAGCATTAGGCAGTGATGAGGGTTATGTTGGCAAGACTTTTCTGCATAGTCAGAAGCTATGACTGTAGCACCTGGGTCAGTTTTCTAGTTATCTCTATAGAGCTTGCTCTCAGAACAATGGTTACATGCACTACTAGACTTGACTCATTGTCATATTCAGAGCTCTTGAATTCCCGGATTATTTCCATTAAAGTGTGAGGAGAAGCGACCAAGATAGTAGTTGTGGTGATGTCATTTTGATTTGTCTGGTACATGCTCCTTCTGTATATTTCCTAGGATTCCTTGGTGTTTCAGCAAGCTTGGCTTGACTGATACGTGGATGGAGGTTGGTTAGCAGTTAGAAGGGAAGGCTGACCCCTTCTCTATAGGAATTCTTCCATGGATACTATCTGTAAGGACTGGGCTGGAAGCATTGCTCTAGGGATAGGGAAGGGGTGAGAGATGTCTGGCAACTCTGAGGCCTCCTGTGCCTCTGTAATTTTTCAGCAGTTCTTGCTTCTCATGATGAATAAGGAGAGCCTTTTGCCACAATGATTTCTGCCTCCAGTGATGATTGTGGAGAATAGAATAGAAGCAAATCTAGTAATCTGAGGGCGCTACTATTCTCAAGACTCTTAAATTCAGAGCCAAGAGCTATTTCCTTTAGAGTCTGAGAGGAAATGATGGTACTGGTGGTAGTTTGACTATCCTGGCATAATGCTGTCTCCTGTCTCTGCCTCAGGACTCCTTGCTAGTTTGGCTTATTTGTTCTGTGTATTGAGATAATAGCAATGAAAGATCACCATAACTAGTATGATGAGGTTTGGAATATAATGCTTCTAATGCTTATGACTTCATGTCCACCTTTTGAAGAACTTAATAGCTAGGGGCCTTTAAACAAAGTATTTCATTTTTCTGGGCCTTAGTTTCTTTGTGTATAAAATGAGAGGATTGAATCTGTGAGATTCTTTCCTTTACTGTCACTGGAAATATGGTTAAAAAAAATAAATGAAAATTTGTGTGCAAAGTCTAGCTTGATAATTGATATTTTTCCTTAAATTGCATTTTGTTTCTGAATTCAGCATAGTAATAGCTGTAAAAGAGAAGAGAAAAATATATAAATAATGTCAGGTAACTTGTGTAGGATGCGTTTTGTAAGTGCATTTTGTCCCTAGACCAATCTGCCCCAAGTAATACACATTCAAGCAAGCAATTCTCAATATTTACTAATGAATTTCTTGGAATCTTTAAGCAAAGATTTACCATGTAAATGACATAAACCCCTTTCTAAATGTTCTTGTAATCTAATGGGAGAATTTGACATTTATGCAATAGTTATTGGGTACAAAGAATGTGATAGGACAACTGGAAAGATCCAAAATATTCCAGGACAATTTGAAAATGAATCACTTCAAACACGCACAATTTGGGAAGGATTCATGAAGATGGTAGGCATCTCATTTGGGTTTTGAAAGACGGAGAAGGGATTGAATAGCTAGACATTAAGGGATATTACATTCCAAACACAGAAGAAAACCTGTGCTAATGAATGCAGAGATATGGATGCATGATGTGATAGGGTGAAAGTTAACAATTTCATTCATTTGCAACATAATACGCTTCTTACTAAGAAAGAAAAGGGTTGGAAAGGTGGAGAGGTTGGAATTAGATTACGAACTTCAAGTGTTATGTAAAGAAACTTGGATTTTATCTCATAATTGTGCAGTTCTCAAATTTTTTGATCTTAGAACATTTTATCCCCTTTAAAATTATCAAGCTTCCTCCCCCTAAAAGAGGTGTAGTTTTTTTTTTTTTAATGAAGGTTATATGTATCAATATTTAATTCATTAGAAATTATATTGTTTTTATAATATTCCAAAAATGATTTTTGGTTCATGGATCCCCAAAAGGTTTTTGGGGACTCCAAGAGTTCCCCAGTTCCACACTTTGGGAACCTTAGTAATTGGTAACAATATATAAGGGCTTCTTGCTTAGCTATTTGCAGTCATTTCTCATTCTTCATGACCCCATTTAGATTTTTGTTTGTTTGGTCATTTGTTTTGGTTTTTGGCAAAGATACTGCATGGGTTTGACCTTTCCTTCTCCAGCTCATTTTACAGATTAGGAAATTGAGGCAAAAGGGTTAAGTGACTTGTCCAGAATCATACATCTAGTGAGTGTCTGAGGCTAGAATTGAGCTCAGGTCTTCTGATTCCAGGTCCAGCATTCTATCCACTGTGCCACCTTGCTGTCCCAATAAATAGGGAAATATTTTTTTTTTTTTTGATCTGGAGAATTTCATGGTAAGACTTGTACATTAGGATGATTAATTTGATAGCTCTGTGAATGATCAACTGGGCAACAGAGAGATTGTTGCAGAGAGATCATTCTGGAAGCTATTAAAATAGAACAGACAAGGAATTATGAGAAATTGTGAGGATAATGTACAAGCTAGTATGAAATGAGAACTGATAAGACCTGGTGATTGAATGGAATTCCAGAGAAACTAGTTCCTAACCTAATATGTATTTATGAGTATGCAAATGTTCCTACTCCTGTAGGAAATTCTTTATATTTAGAATTTCTAGGCAAGTTGATAAATTGTTAACAGAGATAATAGTATGAACAGACAAAGGAGCTGGCCAAATATGCCAACAGGAAAGTGAGTGTAAAAGGGAAAACCTTTTAATAATACTTTACATTTACTAAATGACTTCTGATTCAATCAGTGAGGTATTCTCTCCACAAGTGCACATTCCTATCCCTCATGAGTTACTATGACCTCCATTCAGTTCCTCAAGACATCCTTCAGTGTCCTACTTGCTGTTGGAGAGTTATTCCTAAGTTAGTGAACCTGAAAGTAGTCAAGGCATGTGTTTATCCTCTGTTGCTGAAGAAGACCATGCCATCAAAGAAATGACATGATTTGCACTTGACTTTGTTTTGGGTGAGGGAGGGCTGTGCAGGTCACCAGCTTCACTTCTGCTCCGGAGCCATCTGAATCCAGTATTCATCAAGATGACTGGAGATGACCCAGGATGAGGGAATTGGGGTTAAGTGACTTGCCCAAAGTCACACAGATAGTGAGTGTCAAGTGTCTGAGGTGAGATTTGAACTCAGGTCCTCCTGACTCCTACACTCTCCACTGTAGCACCTAGCTGCCCCAAATAGTCAAGTCACCTTCAGATTCAAGAACCTTGCGAAAACTTACATTCCATCATCATAACCTTTAAGAACATAGGATCATCTCCATAAGACTTTGGGTTAGGACTTTAGTAGATGATAATATTTATAAATGTACTCTTTTTACTTCCATGAAATTCCATTCTTCCTAACAATTATAATTGTCATTTATATAACAATTATAATTGTCATTTATATAACATTTATATATTAAAAATGTACAATATGCAGTTCATTTAAGGCCTCATAGTAACCTGTTGACAAAGTTTGTATGGATGTTATTATCCTTTCACAAATGAAAAAACAGATTCAGAGAAGTTACATAATTTGTTTATGACTTTGTCTATGACTATACAGCAAGTATAAGTATCAGAAATAGAGGTTAAGTTCTTCTTGACCTGAGAGTACTCTGCATTGGACTAAATTTTCCTCCATAGCACATACGTATTTATTTTGTCCTTAGCTAAGTCCCACAGTGCTAGTTGGTGCAGTGGACAGAGTACTGAGCCTGGAGTCAGCAAGACTCATCTTTCCTGTGTACAAATCTGGCATTAGATACTTACTGGCTGTGTAACCTTGGACAAGTCACTTAACTCTGTTTATCTCATTTTCCTCATCTGTATAATGAGCTGGAGAAGGAAATGGCTAACCACTCTAGTAATTTTGCCAAGAAAACTCCAAATGATTCAGATGGAAATGAATCAGATAGAAAAACAGCCAAACAACAGCAAAGCTAGTCAAACCCGAGGTAGTCATAGGAAGTTTCAAAGACACTAGCACACAGTTACATCCAAGAGGTACAATTTAAAAATCTTACCTATGGTGCAAGCATGCTTAGCTGTCAAAATGACCTTTAAAACCGAAGAAGGCTTACTTAGTAACTGATAAATGCAGGTTTAGCTTCAAAAAGGAGGAAAAGCCAGAAGTTTATTTTAATTCTATTTCCCACCTGCCATCATCACTTGTTTGAGAAAAAAGGAAGAAAAACATGAAAAAGAAAACATCTTCTGAGTTATCCTTGTTACCTCCATCCAACACACTAAAATATTTTGTGTTCCATTGTCATCTTTTGCCCTATTCCTCTTGAAGTGCTAGGTGTGTATGTCAGCATTGTCAGTGATATCAACACGACTCACAGCAATGTTTCATTAAGGGAAAGAAAAACAATAAACCAACTTAAAAACCCACTGTTTAGCTTTCTCTGATGATGAATAGGCTGTGCAGTGAGCAAACTAAAGCAAAAAAAAGTATACTTATTTTTTTAAAGGTTTTCAAGCACGAGAGTCAAAGAATAGAAACCATAGGCCTTTTATGTCTAGGGAATTTGCAATGAGGAGAAATATTTCGGTAATTGTTCTCTCCACTACCTCCTCTCCCTTCCTCTCCCCACTACCCAACACACGTCCACAGGCATTCATCTGTGACTCCAGCTTAGGCTTGACAGTACAGCCTCATATGAGCCCTCAGGGGTTCACTCTTGATTGAACTATTTGAACTTATTTGAATTTCAGGGAAGCCTCTTTATAGACCCCTCATTGATTCTATCCTTGGCTGAACTCCTGACTCCTCTTGACCAAAGAAATGACAGTTCATTTCATATAATGTCAGGCAAAACTAGGTCATCTCTCCAATTCTTCACTTTTAAAAAGAGGCTAACAATGCTAGCCATTGCCCTTGACTTTTTCTGAACGTTGTGATGACAAATGTAACCATGCACATTGCTGTCGTTTTCCAGCTACTTCAGTCATACTCAACTCTTTGTGATCCCATTTGGAGTTCATTTACTCAGCAAAGATACTGCAGTGGTTTGCCATTTTCTTCTCCAGGTTATTTTATAGATGAGGTAACTGAGGCAAGCAAGATTAAGTGAGTTGCCCAGTCACAAAGGTAACAAGTGTCTCAAGTTGGATTTGAACACAGGTCTTCCTTATCTGAGGTCCAACACTCTATCACTGTGCCACCTAGCTGTCCAATACAAATTAGAGTTGAGTATTTTACATTTCATTTCCTTGCCTTCAGTTCTTTGCAAAGGTTGATTTGGGACCAGTTGTCCTGGTCTATATCTTGCCAGTAGACCCAGATGACCCGGGAGGAGAAAGTGAGGCAGGTGACTTTGCACAGCCCTCCATAACATAAAACCAATTTTCTAGCAAGCCATAGCATCACCTTCCTCTCGTCGTGGTCATCTTCAAGAACAAAGGACAAACAGCAAGTTTGACCCAAGAGCCCATAATGCAATTTTTTTTCTCACATCCATACCTCGGAAACCTGTCTTAAAGCAGACTTAGAAAGATTCATGTAGCTATGATCTAGTATAAGAGAAAATGGGACAAGACAGTAAAACAGGCAAGTATTATTTTTTTAATTTATTTGTTTTCAGTTTTCAACAATCAATTCCATAACTCTTAAATTTTCTCCTCTTCCTTCCCCTCTCTTTCTCTGAGATGCAGTGCAATCTTATATGGGTTCTATACATACATTCTTATTAAACACATTTTGCAAGCAAGCATTATTAAGGAAGGATATGTAAAGTGTAATCAGTGAGAATGATAGAAACAGTTCAAGGTCCTCTGGGAACCAGGTGGAATTGGGTACCGTTCTGGGACTCCACAGTAAATGAGGCATCTGATGGACTTTTGAAGATTTCTTAATTGGGTCTAATAGGACTAGGGAGGGGGAGACAAAGGTACAAGGATTCTGGACCTGGATATGGTGATTATTTATGCATATGGGAGGGGGGAAAGAGTAGACTCCTGGGGAATTAATGGTTGGTATTCTAACTCCCCAATGTCAGAAATGGGGCTTTGGACTGGCTTTTACTCATAGTCTTACTCTGACTATCCTACTTTCTCCAGGGATTACAGTTTTACTAGGGTCATTAGAAATCCTTAGTTCTTTCAAGGCTCAAGTCAGATTTGCCTCCTGAGAAGCCTTTCCTGGACATAGTTGTCAATCTTCTTTCAAGTTATTTTGTTTTTACTTCTCTATGTTCAATAAACTTTCCCTTTCACCTTAGTAAAATATCCATGTTTTCATGCTGCATGAAAGCAGGTACTGGTTTTCATTTCTCTTTGTAATCTCAGTGCATAACATAGTGCCTTGCACATAACGGTCACTAAATAAACATTTATTGACTACTTGCATGAGTTCCTCAAGGATGGGTGGAAAATAAAACTTGTTATGAAGATAATAATGCCTTAGCCTCTTGAGTGGTTTCAGCAAAGCATATGCTTTGAACTAATTTCCAACATCAGAAGGAGGTATTTTGAGTCAAAACAATGTAAACAGCCCAGATTCTTATCCTAATTATAGTTTATTTTAACAACCAATGTAGGGGTTGACTTCACACCTCATATATGCTTTATAGGACTACTCCAAATAGAAGGACAGAGTTCAACAACTGGGTCCATCATCAACATTTTATCATCAAAACTTACTGGGTAGACCAACAAAATTACTTCTTATCTTTTCTTTAAGCATGTGACACTACAAAGAGTAGAGAACAGTGTCTGAAATACAGAAGGGGTAACAGATGACTGTGGAAACCTTTTGTGGAGTCAGACAAACAGCTACAGGCTATATAGACTGGGTATGTCTGAATATATAGACACATCCTGGCAAAGTACCAACACTGCCATCATCCTCCCAATCTCCAGCAGAAAAAATCATTGGTCATTCCATCCCCAGAGAACATATAACACATCCAGTCTTGAGTTCTCTGAAAGCATGTTAGCAAAATCACTTTCTGCAAAGCATTTGCACTGTATATATCTTGTGTATACACAATAGCTATTTGAACATTGTCTCCCCTTTTAGAATGGGAGCTCCTTGAGGGCAGGAACTTTGTTTTTGCCTTTCTTTTTTGTCCCCAAACCTTAATACAAATACTTGTTAACTGACTAAAAGACTATTTCTAGATTCTCAGATGGCACCATTATGTCTCTTTTGGGAGTACTCTCCCTTTTAGCACAGATGAAACTTATCTATACTTTCTCATAATGTGGGACACTTACCTATATCCTCCCCTAAATTCCCACATGATTGGGGCCTTCATGAAGGTCTCTTAATATCCCATATATATTCATAAAGTGCACAGGATAGCTATTGGCTACCGTTTCCTCTCCATACATGACAAGACTACCTCATTTTCTCTTCATATAATTTTTCAGTCATGTCTAACTCTTCATAACCCTACTTGGCAAAGATGCTGAAGGGTTTTGAATTTCCTTTTCCAAATTATTTTACAATTAAAGAAACTGAGGGAAACAGAGTTAAATGATTTGCTCGGATTCACATAACCAGTAAGTGTCTGAGACCAGATCTGAATGTAGGTTTGCCTGACTCCAGGCTCAGTACTCCATCCACTGCACCGCCTATCTGCCTGTTCACATAGTATTTGACAATATTTATGTGCTACTTCCGTTGCATCTGTTTTTGGCAAGGGGTTATAGTCTACTTATTCCTTCCCTACCCCTTATCTCTTAACTGCCCCTTGAACTGATAAGGTAAAAATAAAAGAAACAAATGTTGGTTCCAAATGATGCAGTTCATCAAAATAAAGAAAAAAAACAGAAAAAAAAGCAATGTTTGTTGCATGCAGGTAAGGCATGAGTATCCTTCACTTAAGACGATTTAAAATATGTCTTGCTCTATGTTCCTTTTCTAGCTCTGCAGGGAACTTTCTGCTTTGTCATTATGCAAACATAAAAATGACTTGGTCACTGAAAGTCTTTTTGGTAAACATATGCATACAGATTAAATAAGCAATACAGTGCTTATTTCCGTTTCTATTCCAGGACTGATGTTTTCCATTGAACACTACAAGTATAAACTTGGGAGAGAAAATTTCCTACAGCTTGCTTTGTTCTCCTTCTAATTGCAAGCCTCTGTAAATCAGACTTGATTTGTCTCCAAAATTGTTATCTTGATAAGTAGCACCAAACTCTTCCAACAGAGTCAGACTGGCTCAGCATTCTTCCAGGTCAGGCACACTCTGCTAATTCCCATTGGGAACAGAGTGTTTAATCCTATTCCATCTCTCTGATGTTCAGCTAGCAAAGCTGCTATTTATTGTTCAGATGTTTCAGTTGATAATTATTTCAAATGACTCTGTGTAAATAAGATGAAAAATTCAGCTAGGTTCCCAAAGAAAACATCTTCCTTTAAAACAGACTATTATAGACTATTCACCATATTAAAATTGATTTTTAAAATTATTAGATAACCACCAGATTTACAAGCATGAAGACTACTGCTCATACGAAAGTCTGTTGAGGAATAATTGGACCTTTTTTTGTTGTTGCATATGTAGCTGAGAGGATGCTGAAACTGATTTTTAAAAAGCTTCAAAACAAACACCTCAGCTTTGTTTTGATATTTAATCAGTCTCCCAAATGATGATGCTCATTGACTATGCACGTAAGGGAATAGATATTATTGCAGTTTTGATAACAAAATATTTGAGAAACTAGGAAAAGGCATCACTTTTTCAAATGCTGATATAGTTTGAAATAGCCTTTTGGCTATCATTTTTTCATTGATCAAGCTCTGTGAGGTATAATTAGGAGAGAAAAAGAAGGGAGGTATGTAAAACTAATTCTAAATCTCACTCAGTATAAGTTTCAAACTTACAGCTTTTTAGCTAAATCATTTAAAAAATAATCCAATAGGGTCCATTTGGATAGAGTCTATGATACTGATAGCATGCTAATCAACTAGTTGTTTTACCATTTCTTAAGTGAGCAATTGTTTCTGATTTCTTTTTCATTTTTTGCAGTATATTTTAAAGAAAAGTATATATAATGATAAACAAAGTAGGATATTTTGCTGTTTTTGTTTTAGTATCAAGTGCCTCTGATTGAATCTTGCCTTTATCAACCAAGAGTCTTTACTAGGACTGAACTACAGAAACAAGAGTTTCTTTAACTAGAAACAGTATATGTATTTCTATTATTAATTATTTTAATATGATTAAAGATCTTCCCCAATCAAATACAAGATACGAATTATCATGAGAAGTTTTCAAATGATATCATTTTTTCTCACTTAAAAAAAATTGTGGATATCCAAGTTAGAGAAAGGGCAGAGAAGATAGGCTAATCAATGGGGATTTAAACCATGACCCATTCCCACCAACCTTTGATCTTGTACAGATACTATCTTTGAGCTAATACCAGGCTACTTTGTTTTGATTTATTGATACTACCATTTAGAGGATTTTCTGAAAAAAATATCAGAGTATGGTGCTTGTGTCTACATTGTACAAATGATGATAACAAGATCCATAGCTCTTATGTGAGCAATGTACTAATATGTTTATCAAGGACAGGACAGACTTTATTTTATTCTGTTCTCCCTCCACTTTGCAATAATGCAAAGGTATAAATATGTGTTTACGTGCATGTACATACAAACACACATATACATATGTGTACGTGCATGTATATACACATTTGTTTATGCATACATACATATGCATACAAATACACATGTGTCTATACATATATCTACATATCTCCACCTACATATATACACACTTCTATGTATATATGTACACACACAAATATACACATATACATATGTGTGTATATCCCTCAATAAATGAAAAAAGATATAAAGGATCAATGATAGCCTATAATCAATCAGCATAATTTTCCCTCTTTTATGAGTATTACTTTCCATCACGGTCCTTTAGTTACCTATACTCTAACATCTTATAGTTCAGATTGCCTTTGGAAAGAAATTAAATATATTGTCCCTCAGGTGACACTGACGTTCTAGTGAATATCTCTTTCTTCAGGGATTCATACATTTCCCTAATATCACAGCACCATACTGACATTTGGACTCCAATTATATTGGAAAATAATTTGACTACTGAATTTCCAACACCCAAATTTGCTGGTAAGTACCTCTTTTGCCCCACAGAAATCTATAGAGTCGTAGAGTCTTGTGTGAAGTAGGCCTCTCTCAGAAGAGAAGTATACCTCTAATTAATAGGCCATTCACTTTCCTTTAGACCAATCCTATGGGGAAAAAATTCCCCAAATCAAGATTCTAATAAAATACGGAGTTAAAGTCCTTTGCTTGCCCAAATTATGACTATATTCTTTTTATTACTCTTTATTTGCTTGTTGTCACAGTTTTTAATCCCTTCTCTGAATAGGAGTCTGAATCTTCTCACTCTCTGATTTAAGATTATTTGAAGTAATATCCAAAGCTGTTATTTAACAAAGAAATTCACTTTTGCCACTAGAAAACTAGAATTTGAGGTCTTCCTCTCTCTGAAATAAATTTCTGACTAGAAGTTCAGAAGTTATTAAGAAGTAGTCCTCAGGAATTCGTACCACTTGGCCACACAATTCTCCTTTCTAAGACAATTACATATTTACAAGGTTACATCACTGCCTTTCATTAGCTATTGTCAGTAATTCACCTGGAACTTTCTTGCACATATAAATCCAGAGTGCTTATCGCCTAAGACTACCATTGCTACCTCCTAGTTAGGTGTATGATGATGATGGAATAGGAACATTTTTCCTCAATAGATGCTCCAGCTATACATACCCAGGAGTTTAGCCTTTCCTAACTCAGTTTTCAGTTCTTTGTGAACACAAACGTCTTGCAATTAATATTTTTTAGAATATGAGTTTTTCTTTCTTTAGTTTACCTTGTCCCTATTAATGGGATCCTCTGGATCTAAAGGTACAGGGAGTTTAGACATTATTTTTCACATAATGCTAAATTATTTTCCACAATGAATAGACCAATTCATGACTCCATGCATTCATGCCATTCATCTCAACATTATTTATTTAGAGTGTAGTATCCTACTAATTGAAAGTATATAATATCATCCAAAGAATATTGTCATAAATAAATGGTCTTTCAATCAAGTGTTACTTATGATAGTTATTATACAAAGTGCTGGAGAGATATGACAAAATGAAGCAATTTTTACCCTGCATGACCTCACAATCCAACTTTTGTGTTAGAGGGGAGCTTGGGATTATTGGTAGCATAGCGCAATTATCCAACTAATTGTTCATCCTTCTAAATGCAGTCACAGTTTAGCCGAAAGACACTCTTCATCCACTTGTTTTATTGCTGCTTGCCTGTGTGGATAATGAGGCTAAATTATTCTGAATTATTATGGCTTGTATTTAAGAGACTCTGCAACACTACAGGTTTGATACAGTCAGCAGAATGTCACGTGCAAACAGGACCATCTGGAACAACTAACTCTTCTATAGGGAATCCCTCTTTCATTGGTACTTGGCACTATCTCCAACCTAACAGTGGCAAACACCTTTCATAAGCATCTCCCTACCTTTCTTAGGCCTCCCTTTATATTAATAATCAAAAGTTGGTTTGAACGAAGTTATATCTATTGGTACATCTTTCAAAGAAAACACTTAGAGCTTCAAATGGATATTTTGTTCTACCAATGCTTTTTGTTTCAGTTAGCAAAAAATATAGAGTGAATTTAGAATTTTTTACATATTTCTACCAATTTCATAACTCCAACAAAAATCATCTTTGTATCTTTTCATTGCATTGTTCTGCATAACTTTCCCTGATCTTTTTTTTCCATAGTTTCATACTTCCTCCTTACTCTTATAGCAGATTGGGGGGCTGTTTTGTGAGAAATGATGTGACTCCATTACCAGTGATGGAGAAAATGATTAAATTTAGAATAATTTATAATTCTTTAAAAAGATACTGAGGCAGCTAAGGGGTGAAGTGGATAGAGTTCTGGGCCAGGAGTCAGGAAGACTAGATTTTAAATCTGGCCTCAGATATTAAGTAGCTGTGTGACTCTGCCAATTCACTTAAAATCAGTTTCCTCAATCACCTCAATTGTAAAAAAACCAAAAACATGCATTCTTAATATGTTGGAATAAATTCATATTCCTGTAACTCAGTAATGGTTTGCCTGTCTTCTAGGGTTTCATTAGTCTTTTAATTAGTAAACTATTATTTAGTCTGCATATAATCATTTTTTAATGCAAGAGGAATGTGGTTCACCATCCTTGGTCACTGAACCTCTGCCAAAAAGGAGTTGAGTTGAGTTGACCTTTAATAAACTGGTTTTATCCTCAATAGCTTTGGAAACCTTTTGGGGGTTAGCATGATATTCTTTTTTTCCTTTTCATCCCTCATATTTCTCAAAACAGTGCCTTATACCTGATAGGCATTCAGTAAATATGATTTTAATGGTATAAAATGCTTACTGTATGGACCTCTTTTACCTTCTTCACCTACAACTTGTACTTAAGTATAAAATGAGTTTGATTATAATTTTCCCAACTATCTGTTAAAATTTTATTTTTAAAATATCGATGCATGTAAGTTTACTTCCAATACAAGGGAAACTGCTTATCTCATGTTGTCTTCTTCCAAAATTATAGAAGGCTGATTCTCTTGTTAATACATTTTTCATTCATTAAATCATTCCTCCCTACCGCCATGTCTGACCTCCGTTTGGGCAGCTAACGGGAATCACTTGTGATTAAACTAAATGGTTAATGTACCATAAACACCTTCAACCATTATTTCCCCCTATTTTATGCAATATACTCTGGTGAGCAAGGTCTGTTTAGGTCTATGCCTTTCAAACTTTGTCTCACAGGGCTGAATTGATATTCTCCTTTGGCCCAGATTTAATTAAATATAGGTGTAATTTCTAATTTCCTATCCATCTTATTTGGCCATGTTGCATTCCTTAGGGAAACTTCTGTTGCTTTCTTTCTTTCCTTGACAGCTTATGTCAGAAATTGATTTTGGCTCCAAACAGATGGAGTTTTCTCCTTATCCAATGTCCTTAACTAACAGAAGACCTAGAATGGGCATGCTGCAACTCAATCTCGCTTCTGAGGATGCTTGTCTGAGACTTTTCAGAACAACAAAGTTTCCTCCAGAGGAAATTGTGTTCAGTCACTATAACCTTTAAGTGAAAGGATTTGGCTTGAAATGTGCTAGGTTTTTCCCTTTTTCTTTGTGAACAACAGATTATTCTCCTTTGTACTAAATTAATGTCTGAGAAAAATGAATGTCAGAAATTTGGCCCACGCAATATTCCATTTCCTTGTCAGTGTCTACCAGGTCTATTTGGCAGAAACAGAAAAGGCATAGCAAGCCACTTTGAATAAAATGTTCTGTTTTAATCAAAGGGAAACAGCACCACATTAATTTTGCTTCTAAACTGTTAAATTACAGACATGACCAAATGGAAACTTAAAACACTCCTTTTAAGAACAATGACTTCAACAGAAGCAATCCTCTGCTGAAATGTTACACGGCTCATGATTGTAATTAAGTGGGCATGTTTGTATTAAGCTGCTTCAAAACATATTTCATCTCTGTTCAGTATACAGTCTACTTTTATACTGCTTCTACTGGGATTTCTTACGAGAATGCTAAGAGTGCATACTGACAGATGGAGCTAAGACTCAGCTTGCAACCCTTCTCAATGCTTTGGAGACCACAGAATTCCTTGATTTTAGAGGTCAGTTAAAAAAAAAGTTATGTCATTCTAGTGTGGAATTACTTCCCCATTTTTATTTCATTCTCTCAGATATAATTTACAATGGGCCATGAAATACACTACTACTACTGCTGCTTCTACTACTATTGCTACTACCACTACCACCACCACCACCACCAGATCAGTATTTCATAACCTCAATCCCAAAGTCCATTGGTATAGAACTCTCTCCCATGCTTGTGTGTGATGGGTAGGGCAGAGTTTGTTAGGGAGAGAGAAGAGAGTCTTCCTTGAGTTTCCTTCAAGCTTCCAGTTGCCTCAGATGCTCTTGGTTTCCACCTTCAAGAGGGAAGATAAACAAGACTAGTCCCACATTAGATTGATGAAAGAAGATATTATTGGAAGATATGAGAGGACCTAGAAGTCTCCATCACACTAGATTTACAAATAAAAATCCAACAAGTAATTGAGGGAAGGTTACCAGCATCAGGAGGCAGTGTAAGTACGAGACTCCACAGGTTGGATCTGTGTTTCCTAACTGTAAAGTAACCATTATCCTCATTCTCAGAAAGTAACACATCATTAATAAATCTTCCATTAGTTTCCATTAGGAATTTATTCTAAAATAAATATCTGTAAATTTTTTATGACCCTCAGGAAGACAGGTTGATTTTTTTCTATGAAATAGCAATATCACCATAAGCATTTTGCACAAGATTAGGTTCTCATGCACAATAACAGATTGAATAAACATTTCTCTTAGAAAAGATACACAGCTAGAACTTAGGTAGTATCTATCTTGTCAAACAACTACAAGCATAAGATCAATTCCACTGAATTTAAATTATAACAGAGACTCAACAAAAATTTTAAAAAAAATGTTTTATTTGCTTTTTGGAAGAAGGAGTAAGGTATTTTCTCTCTTAAATGTTCAGATGCATTTATGAGCATGTCTGTTCAGGAGTCCCTTCCAAGAATGAAGATCACTGCCCATGGAACAATGCCACTTGTGTGTAGTTCTCCTCATAAGTTTGCCATAGAGAATCAATCCAGTAGGGTAGACTAGAGGATTTCCTCACTTTGTCCTGGAATTAGTAGAGAATTCTGAGAGCAATAGTAGAATAATATGGCTGCCCACATCACTTTCCTTTCTCGCTACATTTTTAGCCCATTCTTCTTTTAGTCACCAAGAGTTGGACATGACTGAATCAACTGAACAACAAAACTTCTTTTTCATGTCTAGAGTAGCTTGGGTAATTTTGGTATATGGATGTAAGGTACCTTGTGAAAGAAGCTACAAGATGGCGTATTGTTCTATTAAACAAATACTTTTATTCTGAAATCAACAAACTATAAGCACAGTGGATATCATATTATCTACATTCTCTAATTAATTGCAAAATTGTAAGAATGTAGTTCCTCATTAAACATTATATTCAGTAGCTTGTTTCTTCCTTATTAATTCCCTCATTTAGGTTGCCATGGATTTAAAGAGATGAGGAAATGGGCATACAGATAGATACTTAATGATGTTCTCCTGTTTATTTTGAGGAAGTGAGGGGGAGGTTAATCAGTTCTGAGGATTTTTTTCCTCCATGTCATTTGTGTCTTCTCCTCCTTCAGATACCTTGACTGCCAATCTCTCAGAGCACCAACAATGATGTCACTACAGCATAGAGTTCTCTATACATTCAATTGAATCAAGCTATTCTTCTCAGTCTTTGTTCACCTTATTGAACATTTCCCCCTGCAAAGTTCCTCCTCATCCCCACTCCCACAAAGAAAAATCAATCCTAAGATCTTGATCTGAGTGCTTTTGAAGTCTAAAATTGTTGCCCATTGTCACTTTCTACATAATTGGTCAACAGTTTTCATTATCTCACTTATTACCTAGTAATAATTTGAGAAAGATGTATTATCTTTTGAAGGTTCCTCAGCATATTTAATGAAAGTAATTTCATGATTTGGTATTATTAACTTATAAAAACTAGAGGCAAAAATATAGATTTTTGCCCCGTTCACTGGAAAAAATGATAGGGAAATCTTTTAAATGAATAAAAAAAAAAAAAAAAAAACATAGTGAGCACTCTACTGTGTTCCAAGATGTATTTTAGTCTTTAAATTCAAAAACAGAGTCTTTGCCCATAGGGGGCCTACATTCCAATAGGAGGAGATAACACACTTAGGGGAATGGTGGCCAAGGAAGAGCACTTTGGTTCTAAAAGCTACAGGGATGATGAGTAAAACCATAGGGAAGAGATAGAAAAACTTAAGTATCATCCAGGAAAATTAGAAAAGTAGGTTGGATCATGGTTTATGGTTCAAAAAGAAGCAGTGTAGTAGGGCTGAAGTTCCTTAGTAGGTTTTAGATGAAAAAAAGTACTTGCCAATAGATTGGTGTGTTTTGAAATTCATTGCATTTAATTTTAATACATTAAAAAAATTATTCTGAGAATGGGTCCACAGGTTTCACCAGACCACCAAAGGTATCCATCAAACACAGACACACACATGCACACACACACATGCACACACACACACACACATACACACATGCACAGCAAAACACTGCTCTAGAGTATGGTCTCTGGAAGCAGTAGAGGAAATGGAGTTCCAGGAAGGAATGACCAACCTAATCTTGTTGAATGGAGAGAAAATATAATTCACGCAAGAGAATATTATTAGGATTTGTGGTAGCTGCTGAGAAATCACAGCATGACACTGAAGCTGCTTCTCTATACCAGGGAGATGATTCTGAGACTTGTCACAATAGCGCTTGTTGCCTCAAACTGATGTGTTAAGAACCTCTGTTAAAGACAAATTCTATGTGGTTTCTCTAATCAGTTTAATTCAACAATCTTTGTTGAGTGGCTACTATAGTCCAGGCACTGTGCTAAGCAGAATCAGATTTGGAAATTGTGTAATTTGGATCAAATTGACTTAAGATAGAAAGTTCACTGATCACATTTATACATGGCCAAGACAGATTGGAGACAAAGTTATTGGGGATGGGAGAATGGGGCAGAGAGGAGGTTGAGGAACTTTGGAGGCCAGCATCTTAGAAGGAAACCTATATAGGACTGGGGTAGAAGAGTCTTCATAAGAAGTTTCAGGTGCTTGTTGGGTAATAGTGAGAGAGAGAAGATCTGAAAGTAAGACTGCATTTCAATGAGCCCCTGAATCAGAACGTGAAACCAAGGGATCAGTCATTAAAGGGAGTGAATCAACAGTAAAGGAGAGTTCTTGAAGACGTAGTTTAAAAAAATGAAAGGCGGAGAAAGAGCTGGGAACAGTCACAGAATGAAAGAACTGGAAATGACCTCCGGGATCATCTAGTCCAACTCCTAATTGAAATATAATTACCTGTAAAACCCAATTAACAATTACTAATCTGGACTTTGCTAAAAGATTGTCATTGAAAAGGAATCCATTATCTTCAGAGTTAACTTATTTAACTGTAAGGTTGCTATAACGGCAAGGAAGATTTTCTTTATAGAAAGACTAAATTACCTCCTTGTAACTTCTGCCTAATGAATGCAGTTCCATTTCCTTTGAAAAAAAATAACATATACTTTTTCAGTTCCCTTTACAAGATAAATTTATTTTACATTTATACATAATCCAATCACTGCGCTTGCATAAATAAAAACAAAGTAAAAATAAAGCACCAAAAATAAAACCCTCATCATAAACAAATTATAGTACAGCAAAACAAATTCCCACACTGGCCAAGCCTAGAAAATATATGTCTATCTCTGTACATTTTAAATTAATTTCTTCTCTAGCAGGAAAGGAAAAATATGTCTCATCTTCAGTTCCCTGAACACGTTTCATCATTGGACTGATCTAGTTTGGCCTTCCGAGGTCACAGACGAAGATGATAGCCTCCTCTATGTGATAACCTTTCAAATAGCAGTGGAGAGTCCTAATGTGTCCTCTCAGCGAAAGCTAAGTTTGTGATGAAGTGGTGTAGCATTAGGCAATATGTATAAGCATAATTCACTGCCTGTCTTTCCTCTCATTCCCATGTCTCACACCATGCATGGTGTGGTTCTTCAAGTCGGACAATCTTTGTACAAAAGAGTGACAGAACTGTGGAGATTAACATAGCTTTGAGATCTGACACTTGGCATTGTGCCAAGATAAGGGGAGGGGAAGGAAGGAAGCATGCATAGTGCAAAATCCTGGCTATTTATCACGGTTTGGGTTCTGATGCTAGGAGATAGGGATACAAAGACAAAATATAAAAAAAAGTTCATTTTGTTGGTGGATAACACACAAACACAGACAAGATAAACATAGGTAGTTAGAGAAAAAGAGTGAATTAAGAGCTAGGACAATCAGAAAAGACTTCCCGTGGAGGAAGATGACACCTGAGACTAACTTTAAGGGATGCTAAGGACATGACTGCACATGGTAAAACAGTTCATCAGAAGGGCAAAGACGCATTTCAATGATATAGTGCCCTGTGGGAATAAATACTCAGGCTTTCACCAATGCCTGAATCTGTTCTGATTAATTATTTTGACAACTTCCAGGTCAAATTTACAACAAAACTTTGGGAACTGTCACAGTTAATGGTCTGGAGGTCATATTTTCTATGAATCACCTCTCCCAATATCAAAAACACTATAGTTTCAATATATAAATTCTGTTCTCCATCTCGATTCCTTTTCTTGGATTTTGCTTCCACTATTTCTGCTACTATAGGCGGAAAGAGGATAAACCTTGTATTACTAGAAGTCCAGTCCCATGACAAGCAGATGACATAAAGCTAGGGGCCCACTACAAGGCCCAGGAATGTATGACTAGATAAGAAGATACAAAAAGTATGAGAAGGTAAATAAAATGATTTAGAAAAATTTGAGAGTTAAAGACAGCTACAATGACTTTTCTTCTATGCTGTGCCCTTTAATTCATAAACCAGACATGATAATTGACCATTTAGTGATCCTGAAAATAGGATAAAAATAGATCGTTATGATTCACTATCAATCCTGAACCCAATCAGGGCATCAGTGTTGTTACACAAGAAAGATTGTAGAAGGAAAAGAAGAGGAATAGAACACATTAAGAACTTTCCTTCCTTGGTCGTTGTAAGACAGGATGAAAAAGGAGATCCAAAATGTCCATGCTGTCTTGTCTACCAAATAGGGGGGAGTTTGAGAAGAGTGACAAGAGACTGTATCTTCCGGACAACTAAGAGAGAGAGAGGAGAAGGAGAAGGGGGAGGAGTTGGGGAAGCAGGAGAAAAAGGATGAAGCTCAAGAAAATCTGTTTTAAAGCTCCACATTCTACAGGAGCACTCCAACCTTTCTCTTCTTCTCTCCTAAGTTTGAGACAATGACTTGCCTATATTTTTATGTCTGACTACAGTGTCCTTTTTCCAAGGAAATCATTCATTTTAAACAAAGAGAGTAAGGAGACACTTTGGGAAGTCTACATGGCAGAGTATGCAGTAAATCAGTGTAATTCTCCATATTCACATCCAAACAACCATAAAATAGCAGCTCCAGACAAGTCCTGGAACAACAGAACCAGAAAAAAAAAGGAGGGGGGGGTAAATATTCTTTAAGTGCAAGAAACAAGGAAGATCAGCAAGAAAGGTCCATCTCATTCTAGTAAAAGGGGAGCACAGTCCACTACAGGAAGCATTCCAATAAGCCAGCAACAAGCCCAACCTCAATAAACCAGTGAGAGTTCCTGAGCTCCAGTGTGGTGGAGCAAGCAAATTCCAACACTAGGAACTCCATGTGCCTTAGCATACTAGGGGACTGGCAGACTTCAACCCCAAGAAACACCACATGGTTTAACATTGCCCCGGGTAAATAGGTATCTTCAAAGTGCCAGTCCTTCACAGGCTGCAGCACAACCCAAGGCAAATAGATCTCAAAGTGTTTCTCTGTAGTCTCAGGGAAATGAATAAAAACCCCAGCAGGTCTCAGTACAAGCCAGACACCACCATTAGGACCCCAGCTCAGCAGGGAGCTGGAAGACTCCTACAGTCTCCAGCAATGTCAGCCACTTCCAAACCCACCCCCTTAACACAGCACTAGATATGCAGTTTCCTGGGGACATGGAGTGGGGGAAGAAAGGGCAACATCAACATAAGTAAACAGCCAAGAATACTGCTACTGACTCAAGAAGTCTGAGACAGTGCCCCTTCAAACACGGGTACAGAATTCAAATTTAAAAGAAGGCAAAAAGGCAAAAAAAAAGATGAGCAAACAACAACAGAAAAGAATTAGATCATAGAAAGTTATTGGAGTGATAGAGATGACAAAGACATAAATTTAGAATAGGACAACAAGGTCATAACATATGTGCCAAACCCCAAAGAAAAATGGAAGATGATCTCAAATCCAGAAAGATTTCATGGAAAAGCTCAAAAAGGAGCTTAAAAAGGTGGAAGAAAAGATGGGAAAAGGCATGACAATGATGCAATAGAATTATGAAAAAAAGCTAACATCTTAGAAAATAGCTTAAAAAGAGATTTGACCAAATGGAAAAGGAGATACAAAAATCCACTGGGAAAAAAAAAAAAACAATTGGAAAAACAAATGGAAAAGTAAATATAAAAGCTAATTGAGGAAAATGATACTTTTAAAGTTAGAATTGGGCAAGTAGAAGCTAATGACTGTGTGAGACACCATCAATCAAACAAACAAATTCAAAAGAATGAAAAAATTAAAGAATATGTAAAATATTTCATGGATAAAACAACTGAATTGAGAAATGGATACAAGAGAGACAATATCAGAATCATTGGACTACCTGAAAGCCATGCTCAAAAGGAGGACCTAGACAACATCTTTCAAAAAATTATCTAGGAAAACTGCCCTGATGTCTTGGAACAAGAAGGAAAAAATAGGCCTTGAAAGAATCCACTGTTAACCTCAGGAAAGAGATCCCAAACTAAAAAACTCCAAGGCGCATTATAGCCAACTTTCAGAACTATCAGATCAAGATAAAATACCACAAGCGGCCAGACAGCAACAATTCAAATATTGGGGAGTCACTATCAGGATTACAAAGGACTTGGCAGCTGCAGCAATAAAAGTTTGGAGATCATAGAATATGATAGGAGGCCAAAGAGCTAGGGCTATGACCAACAATCACTTCCCTGGCAAAATTAAATAAATGTCAAGAGAAAAAAAATGGTTATTCAATGAAATAGATTTTCAAACCTTCATAAGAAGATGATCAGAAATAAACCAAAAATTTGACCTGAAATATCAAGACTCAAGAGACGTCTACACAAGTAAAAAGGGAAAAGAAAACATAAGGGATTCAATAGAGCTAAAGTATTTACCTCCCTACATGGGAAGATGTTACTTGCAATTCTTAAAAATTCTATCACTACAACTAGAAGGAATATACATAGACAGAGGGTATGGGTGTAAGGTGAATTTGAGGGAATAAAAAAAAATATAAGGGATAAGCAGGTTATACCAGCATGGATCTCACTGAACAAAGCCGAACAGGAAGCATCCACTGCTCTGAAGCAGAGGCAGCCGAAGCAGATTCTCAAAGAAAGAGGATTGCAGAAGGAAGGGAGAAGTAGAATGGGGTACATTATTTCACATAAAGAGGCACAAAAGACCTATGATGGTGGAGGGGAAGATGGTAGAATGGGTAATGTCTTTAGTAGCTAAATAGTCATAGACAGTTTGCTTTCTAAGTGTCAGTGGGGGATGCCTCACAGTAAGTGTCTGTTATCATCAAAAAAGTACCACTACAAGCCTAAAGGCCACCAGGAGCTGCCTTTCCAGTGCACCACCCACACATCTCTTCAAATGGATCATTTTCTTCCAAAATTGCATATTAAATTAAATGGCACAGGACCGGGCTGATCAGATTAGTCTGGTACCTCACATTCAATATTAAACTGAAACCCTTGTTGATGAGCTGATGGTCAACAAAGGAGGTTTACTTAGCCATAGAGACCAAAATTTATCCAACAACAACATTCAGCAAAAACACTGAGCTGAATCGTCAGAGCTTAGCTTTTATTCTTCTGAGCTGCTTATTATAGCCCAGTGGTCAAGCATCAGGGGTCAACTGGAGATCATCGTGGCTTTTTTGTACTTATTTAGCTCAGGAGTCCACACCAACAGGTTGCAACTTAATTCTCGAAGCCTATTAAATTTGAAGAAATTTTTCAATATTTTTAATATAAAAAATATCCTAAGTCAAATAAAGTGGGGCCTGGAAATGCTGTTGATTAAAATCCCTTTTGAAAATTTTCTTTTAGATGTATGTGAGAGATACAGAGGTATAACTTGAGCTATGTATAGGAGAAAAGAATATGATGAGCAAATGTAATAATGTGAGATGAAAAAGCATTGTTTTGTGTAATAGAGAGTTTTAAAATGAAAAGTCTTATTTCATATCTTTGAAATAAATTATGTATTAAATGAAAATCTTAATATAGTACAATCTGAGAATAATTACAGTATAAATATTTACTAAAATAATGTTTCAAACATTTAAAATTGACATGAAAGTGGTATATTCATAAAGGAAATTACAGCTCATTCAGCATATAGAATAAAGTAATGCATGGATGGGAGGAAGGCTAGTGAGTGAATTTGACCTGTTACTAGAAATAGCCTGTATAAAAACTAATAAAAGAGCTTGGTAATGCTTTTTCCTCAAAGCATAATGCAGATTTATCCTCTTTTTTTCCTTTGGGGTAAAGGAAGTGCTGACATAACAATTTTTTGAAGATACTAGTATATTCAAATCCAAAATGACAGATTACTACAGAAACACTTTACCTCTTTTAAAAGCAATTTTCAGAGCTGTTGTTGTTCTGGTGTGTCATTTAAAACACTCGCTTCTTTTTGAAGGGACTATAAATAAATCCATCCTTTGACCTTCATCTCTTATACCATCAAACAAGGATATCTGAAGTTCTTTGTGGACAAAGAATCTTCTTATGAACTTGAAAACATCTTTCCCCTGTCTTCTTTTATAAGAGGTGATCTTTTCTTTAAAGGCAAGTGAAGTGGTAGAGAGAAATAACGTGTGGAGTTAGGAGCCTCAGTTGAAATACTGCTACTCACACATGTCACATGTTACCCTGGATAAGTCACATTTTCTTGCAATTTGCATGCTGCTACATTAGCCTTGCAATTGAACATCATCCTACCTTCCTATGGGGTACAACAGTCAATTCCAAGAAAGGGCGGAAAACACCAGGAGACATTTATTTAACTAATTTCATTTCAGTTGAAAAATGACAAGTCAGTTGAAAACAGTACAGTACTTGGCTGACCCTCTTTTGAACTTATTCAAAAGGCTATTCTTTGATTGCCACAGAACAGATCAATAGGAACAAAAACCACTCGAACAATTTTGGAAATGAGACCTTTCTCTGAGAAATTTGCTGCAAAGATTTTTATAAATTGTATGCATATACTATGTACTGTTAATTATTTATGTTATGAACCTAATAGAAAAAAAAAGAAATTTTCAAAGGAGATAAAGAAAAATTAATATATAATATTAGCCAATAGAGAGAGAGCCATTACAACTGATTGAGTGAAGGAGGTGAATAGTTACATAGTTGCATTTTAGGAAAATCATTTTAGTTGTTCTATGGAAGACTGAATAAAATGCAAAATTTGAGACAGATCAGTGAGGAGGTTATTGCAAAAATCAAAGCAAGAGGTGAAGGCAAACTGAACTTACCTACTCTAGCTATGTTAATAAAAAGGAGGGACTAGAAAGTGAAAGATTTTTTGAAGTGAAAGTGAAAACATTTGACATCTGCTTGGATATGTAAGGTGAGTAGTCAAGAATATTGCCAAGGCTGAAAAGATTCTAGTGCCATCAGTAGGAACAGAGAAATTCAAAAAATGAGTGGTTTTGAGGGGAAACATAATGATTCTGTTTTTGTATATGTTGATTTTGTGAAGACTATAGAACTTCATCTTTGAAAAATCTAATAAGCAATTGACAGTACAGGATTGTTATTCAGGAGAGAGATTAAAATCTCACAGTAATCTGAATAGAAATGTTAATTATATGTATGGGAGCTGATAAAGTTACCGCTTGAGGAAGTTTACTGAGGAAAATCACCAGCAGATACTTTTGTCTTTGAATAATAATATAGCACAAAAGACTCAGAAGATGCCATCAAAAAGGTAGGAAAAAAAGAATTTTCTTGACAATCAGAAGAGAAAGTAAGTACCTGAGAATGCGGTCAACAGTGTGAACTGTGGGAAAGAGGACTGAAAGAAGGGTTAAAAAAAACACATCTGATTAGTCACTAATAAGAAGGAAGCTGGGAACCTGGGAGATTGGAATAATATCATAACCTCAAAGTAAGCACGGAATTTTGGAAAGGAGGTGGGTTTTGAATAAAAATATAATATTTGGCACCTATGTCTGCTCACCCAATGATACCCACTAACCGAAAATAATGGGGAGAGAAACAGAGGGAAGGAGGGGGAGAAAGAGAGAGAATGAGAATGAGTGTGTGCATGTGTATGTTTTACTCGTGGTCATCGCCCTAGAAACTAGAGTCCACCATTTTGATGATGAAGGCAGAGTGAGAGAATGCCATGTGAGCATAGGGGGAAAGGTAGTAAATATTGTCTGAGTAGCTGGTGCAGTTTATTGTTTGCATTAGGTGCAATCTCCATGTGGAGGCCCATAACTGAAACAGTCAGCTTAGATCAAACTAGTTAATTACTTGCCCCCTGGAATCAAGCCACAAAATCCTTAAGGCAGTTCCATAGCCCCTACTTTGGAAATGACTGTCTAAAATATTGGAATATAAAGTATTTGAAGACTATAAAATATAAGCTCCTTAAAGGCAGGGACTGTTTTTTTTTTTTTATTATGTATCCCATGAGATAAGATCAAAAGATCAAAGATTTATGAAGGAATTTCATAGGTTTCTGTACATTCTTTCCCATACCCACCCATCCAAGCACTTTACAGATGAGATACTGAGGCCACTGAGAGGTTAAGTGATTTGCCCAGAGATATAACAGTATTAAGTGGAAGAATCAGGACTCACACCAAGGTCTATTAACTCTAGAATTATATTCCAGCATTGCATAATGCTCTTCTTTCTATTTTCTTATTTTTTAAAGAAAAGTATTTAATTCATTAAATAATTACCAATTACATGGAAACAAATTTTTGATAATCATTTTTTTTTTTAATTTTTGAGTTTCAAATTCTCACCCTCCTTCCAGACCTTCTTCTTGAGACTGCAAATCCTTTGACTTCAATTATGCATGTGAAGCCAGGCAAAATATTTCAATATTAGCCATGTTGCAAAAGAGAACACAAACAAAATAAGAAAAATTAAAAACGTTTTAAAAAAGATATCTTTTGATCAGCATTTAAAATTCATCAGATCTCTCTTTGGAGGTGGATAGCATTTTTCACCATGGATCCTTTTTCATCATGGATATTGACTGGAGTAGCTAAGTCTTTCATAGTTGATCATCTTTCCAAAATTGCTATTACTCTGTACAATGTTCTCCTGGTTCTGATCACTTCACTTTATATCAATTTGTATAACTCTTTCCAGGTTTTTCTAGAACAATCCTACTCATCATTTCTTATAGCATAATGCTATTCAATCACAATCATGTATCACAATTGTTTAGATATTCACCAATGGATAGGCGTCCCCTTGATATTCAATTCTTCACAACTACAAGAGGAGCTACTAAAATATTTTTGTACATATAAATTTCATTCTCCACTCCAAACCACTTTTAAATCTCTTTGGGACATAGACCTCTTAGTGGTATTGTTTGAGTGTACATAATTTTAAACTCCTATATAGTTCCACATAGTCTCAATTTTTCCACATCCATTCCAATACTTGTCATTTTGCTTTTTAGTCATAGTAGCCAAACTGATGGTTTCAAATTGTTGAAGACAGAGTGATGGGAGAGCTGGTTCAAAATGTGAATTAATTCACTTAGACCTTCCCTGTAGCCATTGGGAGCTTTATTGATTAAAAGCAGTGGGCCTGAGATTTAGCATGGAGCTATGATATAGGCTGTGATACAGGAAAAGGACCAGACTTCACATAGGATGGTTTTAGGGTTTCCTTATAGGGCATTGGAGATCTAGGGTAAGGCTTGCATGATAAAGTCTTGTAAGATATAGACACAAGATGAAGACTATGAATGACAGAAGGTAAGGGAGATGATGAAATCTCATTTCCCAGGACAGAGTGGGGACAAGGAATTTTATGGTCCAGGAAAGCGGAAGTTTTGTGGTAAAGAGAGTTTAGGACACTTTCAGGTTAGAAAATAAACCAAGGGCTTCACAAAGTCAATCCTTAATATTATTTTTAACTCTTAGAGTACCGTTTGCATCCACATCAAAGTGATATCTCGGAGTTGTTTTTTTTTTTTTATTTTTGTTTCTTTAATTAATAGTTATATAGACCATTTTTTCGTGTAACTTTGTTTCCTTTTTTTCTGAAAACTGCCTATTCATATCCTTTGAATATTTATTGACTGGACAATGCCTTTTATTTTTTATAAATTTAGCTCAGTTCCCTATATACTGGAAAAAATGAAACTTTTATCTGAAAAAATTGATGTAAGTTTTTCCCCCAGTTTTGTTTTCCTTCTAATTTTAGCTGCATTGTTTTCCTTTGTGCATTTTTTTTAATTTCGTGTAATCAAACTTACCTGTTTCACTTCTCATAATCTCCTCTTTCATTTGGTATGAACTTTTACCTTATCCATATATCTGACTGGTACATGTTTAATATGTTCCCATAATTTACTTATGATATCCCCCTTTTTGTCTAAATCATTTATCCATTTTTATTTTATCTTGTTTCAAGGTGTGAGAGGTTGAACTATGCAGTTTCTTACAAGCAGCTTTCCAGTTTTCTCAGCAATTTTCATCAAATGGTGAGTTATTAGCTCTAAAACTTGGATCTTTGGGTTTATCAAATGCTAGATTGCTATGGTCATTTAATACTGCGTCTTGTATAGCTAATCTGCTCCTCTGATCCACCATTCTATATGTTAGCCAGTACCAGATTGTTTAGATGATTACTGCTAGAGCATCTTCCTTCACATTTTTTTAATCGACTCACTTGATAATATTGAATTTTTGTTTTACCTAATAAATGTTTTACTATATTTTCTAGCTCTGTAAAACAATCATTTGATAGTTTGATTGGTATGGCACTGAATAAGTAAACTAATTTAGGTAAAATTATCATTTTTATTATGTTGACTCAGGCTAACCATGAACAATTAATATTTCTTCAATTGTTTAGATCTTAATTTCTGTGAAATGTCTTTTGTAATTGCATTCATATAGTTCTGGATTTGACTTGACATGCAGACTCCCAAGTATTTTATGATGACTTTGGTTATTCTAAATGTAATCTCTCTTTCTCTGTCTTCCTAAGGGACTTTATTGTTACTCTGTAGAAATGCTGATGATTTATATGTGTCTATTTTATATACTCTGCAATTTTTCTAAAGTTTTTAGTTGTTTCAATTAGTTTTTAAGTTGATTCTTTAGAACTGTCCAATATACTATCATATCATCTGCAAATGGTGATAGATTTTTGTCCCTCATTACCTAGTTTACTTCCTTCAATTTTGTAGCATTTTTTTAGCATGATATTGAATAATAGTGGTGATACTGGACACTCTGTTCATTTCTGATCTTACTGGGATGTCTTCATTTATTACAATTAAAACTAATGTTTGTTTTTGTTTTCAGATAGATGCTACTTAGCACTTCTAAGAAAGGCTCCATTGATTCCTATACTTCCTAGTGTTTTGTTAATAGGAATTCATATTTTATTTTGTTAATGATTTTTTTCTGCATCTATTGATATAATCATATGATTTTGTTGTATTTTTTATTGATAGGTATCGATAGTTATGCTGAGAACTTTCCTAATAGAGATTAGGTACATTCTTGGTATTAATTCTACCTGGTCATGGTATAAAATCTTTGTGATAAATTTCTGTAACCACTTAACTTTGCATCAATATTCATTAAGAGAATTAGTCTATAGTTTGCTCTCTTGGTTTTTGCTTTTCCTGGTGTAGGTTTTACTACCATATTCATGTCATAAAATGAATTTGGTAGAACTCCTTTTTACCCCTTTTCCCAATAGTCAATCTAGAATTTTGATTAATTATTCCTTTAATGTTTGGTATAATTCACTTGTGAATCAATCTAATTCTGGGAATTTTTTTCTTAGGAAGCCTATTTATGACTTGGTAAATCTCTTTTTCTAAGGTAGGTCAAGTATTATACTTTCTCTTCTGTTAATTTGGAAAATTTATTTTTATTGTAAATATTTATGTATTTTACTTAGATTGTCAGTTTTATTAGCATAAAATTGTGGAAAATAGATCCCAATAATTGATTTAAATTTTTTCCTCATTGGTAGCACAATAACCTCTTTTTTTATTATAATTATTTAGTTTTCTTCTTTCTTTTTTTAATCAAATAAGCCAATGCTTTATCCATTTTTTGTTTTCTCCCAATAAAACCAGCTTCTACTTTTATTTATTAGTTCAGTAGTTTTCTTACTTGCAATTTTATTAATCTCTACTTTAATTTTCATGATTTCCATTTTGATACTTAATTGGGTATTTTTAATTCATTCTTTTTCTGTTGTTCTTTTTTTTTATTGCATACTCAACTCATTGAACTGTCCTTTCTTTTACTGAGGTACACATTTAGAGATATGCAATTTCCCCTAAATTTTATTTTGCGTACATATCACAAATTTTGACATGTTGTGTCATTGTTGTTATTCTTTTTAATGAAATTATTGATTGATGCTGTCATTTCTCCTTTGATCCACTTCTTTTTTTATTTAGTTTCCAATTAGTTTCTCATCCATGTTCTCATGGCCCTTACAAAATGTAATTTTTATTGTACTATGTTCTGAGAAGGGTTCATTTGACATGTGCATTTGTGTGCAAGATTTTTATTTCCTAATGCCAGGCCATTTTTTTGTGTGGCAGATGACTGGTATCCTCACGTGGCTCTGTGAAAGCAGTGAAGAAGAAAGACATGGGCAGGCAGGAGAAGATAGAGCAACTCCTCCTGGGATTTGGGGATCTGGGATCTCTGTTACTCGCAATACTAGCTTCATTTCCAAAGGTATTTCTTCTCCTCTTTCCATAGCCTCTTGGAAAGTTTTCTGTTTTTTTTTTGTTTGTTTGTTTGTTTTTTCCTAAAAGTGATAGCTGACTTTTAGGAGGTTGCAGCAGTATAGGTGGAAGATGGGCTTTGGATAAAGGACCTGCTGGTCTTCTCCTTTCTGGAGAAGATGGTGGCAGCTCTGTGGGAGCTGAGGGTTCTGGGGGTGTCAATTCTTCCTCTTCCCAGGAGCCCACCTCTTCTCTCCCTTCCTCCTTCTCTACATCTGTCCCTACCTGAGTGTCTCTGTCCTTAAAAAAAAATCTGTCCAATTGTTAACCTTACTTTTGCTATTTACCTGTCAGCTCTGATTTCTTATGAAACAGAATCTATTTTTTGATATTGCAACACAGTGAATTCTTCCCCACAAGCTGGCAATGTTGCTTAAATCTCACCGTGCCTGCTTGAACCCTCAGATAAAGTGAAATGCCCCTGAAGAGGCTCTCAAGGCTTCCCGTTCCCTTACTTGCTTTGTCACAACATGGAGCTCCTTCCAAGGGCGCTGTTATCACTAAAGGATGAATCTCATTCCTAGGTCAGGTCCCTGTTTGAGGCGCCATATGTGGTGGCTGGCTGGGGTCCCCATGGGGCTCAGTGAAAGCTGTGAAGAACAAGAACAGGCAGGTAGGAGAAGATATGACAACTCCATTTATGGATCTGAGCTTCTGGGTTTTTAAAGACAGAAACTACAAGTCTATATGACAATTTACTCATCTCCAGTCCTAGTAATTTGACCAGTCTTGTCTTAAAGAATGTTAGCCTAGATGGCATCTATTTTACATATCCCTTGTATTCTGTAGTTTTCTTGTTTATCTCAAGGAGACAGCAACATGTAGAGGGGTCTGGAGAGCAATTCTGGATGATAATGAGCACAGTCTCAGTGAACAGGTTTTCCCAAAGTTCTAGCCTGAACTTAGCACTGCATTCCACCCTAGCCCCCAACATTTTTGAAGGTACCATGTACAAATGAGAAATTGGTATAATTCCATCTATTTCCCCTTAAGTGGTATATCATATATATTTTCTCTAAGACACTATTTATTAACTTGACCTATTTTTTAAAAATTTATCTTATGGTTTGATTTATCAAGTTGAGGGACCTCCAATATTGTTCTCCTATATCTTTCCTCCTGTACTTCATTTAACTTTTCCTTCAAAAATTTGAACACTATGCCATTTGACCTACGTATGGTTATTATTAATATCATTTCATTGTCTGTGGTACATTTTAGCAAAATATAATTTCCCTGATTACCCATTTTAATTGGGTCTTTTTTTTTTTTTTGGTTTTGCTTTGTGTTAGATCATGATTACCACCCAAGTATTCTTTTTTACTTCTGTTAAAGCATAGTAGGTTCTACTGCTATACCTTATTTTAACTCCTTCTGTGTCTCTCTGTTTCAAGTGTGTTCCTTATAAAGGCATGGGGGAGGAGCCAAGATGGTGGAGTAGAAAGACTCATGTATGCTAGCTCCGAACCCACAGCCCATAAATTTTCTGTAAAAAGAAGTCCCCACAAATTCTGGAGCAGTACAAGCCACACAGCAATGCAGTGGAGGAGATTTCCGTTCCAGAGACCCTGAAAGACCGACCCCAAAGGTCCATCACGCACCAGACAGTGGAGCCCACCCCTGCCCTTCCCTGGCCCCATAGGCCCAGAGGAGCAGATCTGAGCAGGCTTCAGGGAGAGAACCTCCAGCGGCCCTGAAGGTCCCTCCACCCACAGGAGCTACAGGTCAGTGACAGAGACGTCTGGGCTAGCCAAGACAGGAGCGGGGTGTCTCCATAACTCAGGCCTCCTTGGGAGGCAGCAGCAGAGGCAGTGGTGGTCTGAGACTCCGGGAGCAGACAGGAGCTCCATTCCATTACTGAAGGTCTCTGCATAAACCCCCTGAGGGAACTGAGCCTGGGAGGGGGCCCTGCCCCCACCTGAGCACCAGAACTTAAGCTCACATTGAATAGCAGCCACACCCCCCCTGAAAGCCCTGAGGCTGGGGAGCAGCATTTGAATCTCAGACGCCAAGCACTAGCTGGGTGAATCTAGGCAGGGTGGAGAGGAATCTCAGAAGTCAAGTAACTGACTGGGAAAATGCCCAGAAAAGGGAAGAAAAATAAGACCATAGAAGGCTACTTTATTGGAGAACAGATGTTCCCACTTTTCATTTCTGATGACAAGGAACAATGCTTGCCATCAGGGAAAGACGTGGAGGATGGGGCCTCTGTATTCCAGACATCTGAGGTGGATGTCCTTGAGGTGGATGGCTCAGGCCATGGAAGAGCTCAGAAAAGATTTTGAAAATCAAGTTGGACAGGTGGAGGAAAAACTGGGAAGAGAAATGAGAGAGATGCAAGAAAAGCATGAAAAACAGGTCAATACCTTGGTAAAGGAGACCCAAAAAAATGCTGAAGAAAATAACACCTTGAAAAACAGGCTCACTCAATTGGCAAAAGAGGTTCAAAAAGCCAATGAGGAGAAGAATGCTTTCAAAAGCTGAATTGGCCAAATGGAAAAAGAGGTTCAAAAGCTCGCTGAAGAAAATAATTCTCTCAAAATTAGAATGGAACAGATGGAGGCTAATGACTTTCTGAGAAACCAAGAAATCACCAAACAAAACCAAAAGAATGAAACAATGGAAGAGAATGTGAAATAACTCATTGGAAAAACAACTGACCTGGAAAATAGATCCAGGAGAGACAATTTAAAAATTATGGGACTACCTGAAAGCCATGATCAAAAAAAGAGCCTAGAAATCATTTTTCATGAAATTATCAAGGAAAACTGCCCTGAGATTCTAGAACCAGAGGGCAAAATAAGTATTGAAGGAATCCATTGATCACCACCTGAAAGAGATCCAAAAAGAGAAACTGCTAGGTACATTGTGTCCAAATTCCAGAATTCTCAGGTCAAGGAGAAAATATTGCAAGCAGCTAGAAAGAAACAATTCCAGTATTGTGGAAATACAATCAGGATAACTCAAGATCTAGCAGCTTCTACATTAAGGGATCAAAAGGTGTGGAATAGGATATCCCAGAAGTCAAAGGAACTAGGACCCAAACCAAGTACCACCTACCCAGCAAAACTGAGTATAATACTTCAGGGGAAAATATGGTCTTTCATTGAAACAGAGGACTTTCAAACATTCTTGATGAAAAGACCAGAGCTGAAAAGAAAATTTGACTTTCAAACACAAGAATGAGAAGAAGCATGAAAAAGTAAGCAGCAAAGAGAAGTCATAAGGGACTTACCAAAGGTGAACTGTTTACATTCCTACATGGAAAGACAATATTTGCAACTCTTAAAACTTTTCAGTATCTGGGTAATTGGTGGGACCACACACACATACACACACACATGCACACACACATGTACACACGTGTGTACACACAGACACATACACACATGCATGCACACACAGAGAGCACAGAGGGAATTGAATAGGATGGGATCATATCTTAAAAGAAATTAAGGTAAACAATGAGAGAGAAATGTAGTGGGAGGAGAGAGGGTGAAATGCAATGGGGTAAATTGTCTCTCATTCAAGAGGCAAGCAGGAGACTTTTTAGTGGAGGGAAAAGGAGGAGAACTGAGAAAAAAACATGAATTTTACCCTCATCACATTCGACTAAAGGAAGGAGTAAAATGCACACTCATTTTGGTATGAAAACCTATCTTACAATACAGGAAAGTGGGGAAGAAGGAGATAAGCAGGGTGGGGGGGATGATGGAAGGGAGGGCAATGGAAGAAGGGAGCAATTTGAAGTCAACACTTGGGGAGGGACAGGATCAAAAGACAGAATAGAAACAATGCGGGGCAGGATAGAATGGAGGGAAATATAGTCAGTCTTACACAACACGACTATCAGGGAAGTCATTTGCAAAACTACACAGATATGGCCTGTATTGAATTGCCTGCCTTCCTAAAGGGAATGAGTGGGGAGGGAGGGATGGGGACAATTTGGAACTCAAAGTTTTAGGAACAACTGTCGAGTGCTGTTCTTGCTACTAGGTAATGAGAAATACAGGTAATGGGGAATAGAAAGTCATTTGGCCCTACAGGACAAAAGAGAAGATGGGGACAAGGAAAGGGAGGGATGATAGAAGAGAGGGCAGATTGGTGATAGGGGAAATTAGAATGCTCGGTGTATTGGGGTGGGGGTAGGGGATAAATGGGTAGAAAATTTGGAACCCAAAATTTTGTGAAAATGAATGTAAAAAGTTAAATAAATAAATTTATATTATAAAAAAAGTAAATAAAAGTATATTGTTTCAGTAGGGCATAGGGGGAAAGGTGAGAGAATGAGTGAACCTTACTCTTATTAGATTTGACACACAAAGGGATTAACATAGTCACTCAATTGGATATAGAAATATATCTTACCCTACAAGAAATTGAGGGGATGATGATAAGATAAGTGGGGAGGTGGTGGTGAAAAAAGGACAGTATATTGGGATAGGGGATAGTCAGGAGCAAAACACTTTGGAGGAGGTACAAGATGGAAGGAGAGAATAAACAGGAGAAATAGGAAGGAAGGAATTACAGTTAGCATTAGTAACTGTGAAAAAAATTTAAAAGAAGTTTTTCTAATGAAGGTCTCATTTCTCAAACATATAGAGAACTGAATCAAATTTATTAAAATAATAACCATTCCCCAATTGTTAAAATGATCAAAAGATATGAAGGTTTCAGATTTAGTAATCAAAGCTATATATAAACTTATGAAAAAAATTCTTTAACTCACTAATGATTGGAAAAATGCAAATTAAAACAACTCTGAGATACTACCTCATACCTATTAGATTGGCTAATAAGACAGTAAAGGAAAATGACTAATGTTGGAAAGGAGGTGGCAAAAATGAAGAGAGAATTTGGAACTAGAAGTCTTAAAAAATTAATATTAAAAATTGGGTTTTTTTTACATGTAACTGGGAAAAATGAATTTTAAAAAGAAAACCTTGGATTTTCCATATTCTTGGATGCTAGTTTTTAATCCATTCTATGATCTGCTTCTATTTTATGGGTGAATTCATCCCAATTCACATTCATAGTTATGATTACTGACTGTGAACTTCCTTTCATTATATTTTCCTCCATTTATCCTTGTCCATCTTTTCTTATTCTGTCCCTCCTCTCAAGTGTGATTTATTTCTGACAACTGGTTTCTTTTATTTGCCTGTTATTTTATTGCTTTAATTTTAAAAATGATCTCCTTCCACTATAAAAGATCTTTCCTTCATACCTCTTTTATGTGAAAAAAATTTCACCTTTTTCCTCTCCTTTCGCCTTCTCTCAGTGAATCTTTTCTCTCCGACCCATTTTTTGTATCATCCCAACATAATCAACTTACTTTCACCCTCTCTTTCTATACAGAATCTTTCTAATCATCCTAATGTAAAGTTTTAGATGTATATATCATCTTCCCATATAGAAAAGTCCACAGTTTAACAGTGAGTCTCTTATGATTTCTCTTCCATGTTTACCTTATTATACTTCTCTTGAATCCTTATTTGAAAGTTAAACACTTTATTCAGCTGTTTGTTTTTTTTCCATGAGGGATGCTTGAAAGTCCACTACTTAATTAAATATCTATTTTTTCTTTTGAAGGGTTAAACTCATTTTTGCTGGGTAAGTTATTCTTGGCTGTAATCTCAGTTATATTATAGTCAAGGTACCATATTCCAAACCATCTTCTCCTTTAATGTGGTAGCTGCTAAGTCTTGTGATACCCTCACTATGGTTCCATGCTATTTAAATGATTTCTTTCTTTGGTGCTTTTATTTTTTTTTTCTCTTGGACCTGGAAGCTCTGGAATTTGATTATAATATTCCTGGAAGTTTTCATTGTGGAATCTCTTCCAGAAATAATTGCTGGATTTTTTTCAATTTCTGTTTTACCCTCTGGTTCTAGAATATTAGGACGATTTTCCTTGACAATTTCTAGAAATATGATCTTTCTTTGACCATGGCTTTCAGGTAATCCAATAATTCTTAAATTACATCTCCTTGATTTATTTACCATGTCTGTTATTTTTCTGATCACATTTTTCACGTTTTTCTATTTTTTTTCCATTCTTTTGATTTTGTTTATTTCTTGATTTCTCATAAAGTCATTAGCTACTAATTGTCCAGTTCTAATTTGTTAGGAATTATTTTCTATTGTGACCTTTCATATTTCTTTTTTCATTTGACCAGTCCTGCTTTTTAAGAAGTTATTTTAAGCAGTGAATATTTTTGCCAATTCTGTTTTGAAGATGTTCTTTTCTAGTATTTATATGCCTCTTGTACCAAATTGTTAATTATCTTTTGATAATTTTCTTCATTTGCTTTCATTTTTTTTTGCCTAAGTTTTGCTCTACCACTGTTATTGGATTTTGAGAATAATATTTTAGTTCTTCAAGGAATTCTTGTTGGGCTTGTATTCAATTCTTTTTTTTCTTTTAAAGCTTTCTGTGTAGTTGTTTTGACTTTATTGTTTTCTGAGTTTATCTATGTCGCTGTTGCAGCTTTTTTTTACCATCAGCTTCTTTGTTATTATTTTTGCTCATTTTCCACCTCATTTCTTCATTTGGAATTTTATGTTAATGTTGGACTCTCTAGTTTGGGGTTTTGTGTGTGTGTGTGTGTGTTTGTATGTGTGTGTTTGTGTATGTGTGTGTTTGTGAGTGTGAGTGTGTGTGTGAGGGAGTGGAGAAATTTCCGGCTTCCGGCTTTTTCATACTGCTGTTTCCAGAGCTAGTTCTGGGTTTTGAAACAGTTTGGTGGTTCCAAGGTAGTGTGCTCTGGGGAGAAATGTGGTCACTGCTCTTCTGTTTTGCTTTTGGGTTCTTATCCAGGTAGGGCCCTGATTCCTTGGAATGGCAATAGATGCTGCTTCTTGGGGGTCCTATTACCTTGGGAACAGAAAGAATACTATCCTTCATAGTCCCTGATCCAGTGGGGCTGGAGGTAATACTGCTCCTCAGGGCTTCCACTCTTTCTTAACTGAAAGTGCTCTTCTCTGCCCTTGAATCGTGACACAGAACTGTGTATACACAATCCAGTTGCCAAACAATATCTGGTCCAGTGCTGGCACAAGGGTACCCTGTAGTGCTCTTTCTCTGAATTTCCAGGTCCCTTTACAATCTTCAGCTTGGCAGGTCCCAAAACTGTTTCTACTTCTGTCTCCATTATGCCACAACTGGGTTTTCATCCACATGGCCTTGGAACTGGACTCTTCCCCCATTTCAAAGATTTGTCTTTCTAACCGTGTATGGTTTCTTATGCTGGAAAAATGCCTCAATCTGACCTTCTGTGGCTCTGCCACTCTCGAATTTATTTTGAGGCATTGTTTAAAGTTGTTTAAAGGGGAATGTTAAGAAAGTGTAGCTGTGTGCTTCTCTTGTCCACCATCTTGGCTGTGCAAAGCCTACTATATTATTTTCTAATACGGCTCACTGCTATGCATCTTCTGAAAGAGTTCACCACCTGAGAGTGATGAAACTGGTGGGGAAGAGTGAGTAACCTGGCATTTCAGATTAACAACAAAGCTGTGAAAGTCGTCTTGGGTTTGGGATTGTAGCTTTCCCATGGAGGAAAATTGACAGTGATCTTCCTTTCTTTATGATGTGAACCCCCTGAAAGACTAGATCAGAATCCTTGCTAACTATAATTTAAAATTACTTATCTATAGTTATTTTCTCCTAAAGTGCTCAGTATTTCTCTAACATTTAAAGTGAGGAGCATATTCATCCCCTGAGCATTGTAATTTTAAAATTAATCAATGATAGACATTTTGGAGTGACTGAATATTACCCTGGTAAAGGTGAAAGACTTTAGATTCCTACCTAATAACTGAGCTGATTACTTTTTGTTGCCTAATATTAAGCTGCCTGTAGCATTTCCTTTGTACCAAAAATCTTGGCACCCTGGCCTTTTTTTCCCCATTGTAAATCTAATTATCCATATTCTTTAAAATAAGATTACTTTTTGTGAGCAATTAAGTGAAATTCAGTCTTCTTAAACTCTTCAATATTGCTATGAATATTTATAAACTTAATAGAACTTCACCCTAGTAGGCAGTCCTTTTAATCTTATTTGAAGCAGCATGAGGCCCAAGTCTCCCTGGATTAATATCATACTTTTTCTTCCTCTGGCAGGGAGAAGAAGCCTCTTTTTAATGAATTATTTGACTAGACAAGCTCCATTCCTCTTCCAAAGCAATTCTTGAACATAAAAGACTGACAATTCAGCCCATGTTGCTCACAGAGTATGTCATTTCTATTGTCTCAAGTTCAAGACTGTGATTCACCCCGTAACTGAAGCTTCTGATTCTGGGGTCCTGCATATGTCACCATGATGGTTAGAAGGAAGACCATTAGAAACCTATACAAATGTACACTCTACAAGTAACAGAAAGTGGGGAAGATATTTTTTCTTGATATGCTCAGGTAAATGTTAGCTTACAGTAGTCCCATCTAAAGCTACATCTAAATTGAGCTCTACAGACCATAAAGTAAAATTTAGGACTTTTTCTCTGGGCTCACAATAGCACTTCTCAGTATTTCTTCCATGGTAGATTTTCCTGCCTCACTCTTTAAAATGGCATGGGAGGGGGATAGAGTCAAGATGGCAGAGTAGAAAGACGCACATACTCTAGCTCTTCCCCCACAGCCCATAAAATACTTGGAAATAAAGACTCTCAACAAATTCTAGAGCAGCAGAAGCCACCAAATGACAGAGTAAAGAGATTTCCAGCCCAGGGTGACCAGGAAAGCCAATGGGAAAGGCTTGTCACACTGGATGCAGAGCATACCACGGCCCCGCCTTGGCCACGTCACAGGGAGGAGTAGGGCTGCAGCAGGCCTCAGGGTCAAAATCCCCAGCAGCAGCAGCAGAAGTTCACAGATCTCTCAACCCACAGGTGACAAAGACACTTCACAAGTCAGTGAGATGGCTTTTTTACTTTCGTGACAAGGGAGCAGAGTACCTCCAGCTCCAGTCCCAGACAGTGGTGGCAGTGGCAGCAGTGGGCAGCAGCTGCAGTGGCAGTGGTGCTGGAAGGCAGCAGTTGATTTCCATTGTTGAAGGCTCAACTTAAAGCCCCTGAAGGAATTGAGCAGCTGATATGAATCTCAGCCCCAAGTCAGGCCAGGGAGTAAACTCCTCTCCCTTGACTGTCACATTGGAGGAACTGAGAACTAATAGGTCCCCAGAGTATACCGTACTCTTGACAAAGGATCCAAAAGTCAAGCAACTGGTTGAGAGAGAGAGAGAGAGAGAGAGAGAGAGAGAGAGAGAGAGAGAGAGAGAGAGAGAGAAACAGAGAGCACAGGGTGAGTTGAATAGGAAGAGATCATATCTAAGAAAATAAAATTAAGGGGTGAGAGAGGTGAAATATTGGGAGGTGAAAGGGAGAAATGGAATGGGGCAAATTATCTCTCATAGATGAGGAAAGGAAAAGCTTTCCAATGGAGGAGGAAAGGGGGGAGGTGAGAGGAAAAAAGTGAATCACTTTTGATTCAAGGAAGGAATAATGTGGACACAATTTTGAATCACATTTGATTCAAGGAAGGAATAATGTGGACACTCAATTTAGTATGAAAATCTATCTTACACTACAGGAAAGTAGAGGAGAAATGGATAAGGAGGGTGGGAGGGATGAGGGAAAGGATGATAAATGGGAGGAGAGAGCAATTAGAAGTAAATATTCTTGGGGAGGGACAAGGTTAAAAGAGAGAATAGAAGAAATGAGGGGTCAGGATAGGATGGAGGGAAATATAGTTTGTCTTAGACAACATGACTATTATGGAAGACATTTGCAAAACTACACATATATAGCCTATGTTGAATTGCTTGCCTTCTCAGTGGGCATGGGTGGAGAGGAAGGAAGGAAAAGAAGTTGGAATTCAAAGTTTTAGGAGTAAATGTTGAGAATTGTTTTTGTGTACAAATGAGAAATAAGAAATACAGGTAATGCGACATAGAAATTTATCTTGCCCTAAGGACAAAAGACAAGAAGGGGACGAGGGAAAGGAAAGGTGTTAGAAGGGAGGGCATATTGGTGGAAGGAGTAGTCAGAATGCACTGCATTTTCGGGGAGGAGGGGAGTAATGGGGAGAAAATTTGGAACTCAAAATTTTGTGGAAATGAATGTTGAAAACTTAAAATAAATAAAATAAAATAAATGGCATATGAGTGGAAATTTGGTAGGATCCAAAAATAGAATTTTCTCCATTTTGTGAAGAGGAAAACTGATTTTGTTTCCCTTGCATTTTAGGACAGAATAGCATTTAACAAAATGTGGAATTTCAACTTCTAGGGAAACTTACGTTCTTAAAAGGAGCATAGACATGAACAATTTATAGCAAAGAAAACAGGAGCCAACCACAATATACTTTCTATGAAAAAACAATTAGTAATGGTTTCTGATGTTTGTAATGCAGTAGATATACATGCAAGGAAAGGAAAACCATAAATAATTGAATTAAACTTACAGAAAACCATTGAATGGCTTCACACAAACCACTATAAAAACAGTGCTGGGGAAGTTGGTGAATTCTTAGTTTATGTGGAATCAAACTGAAAACAGGAAATAAAAGAAGGAAATGAGCAACTGAAAATTCCTCTAGAATAATATGGCAGAACATGGGATCTCTGAATTTATTTTGTTTATAAGTGATGTAACATTAAAGAGTTCATGCTGAAATCTAACTTTTTGGATACAAATCAAATCTTGTGGCTACTGAGATACTAAGTTCAGAGGAGTTATAGGATCTGAGATATAGACATAGAAGGCATCTTAGAGGCTCTAAAGCCTGAAGCTCTAGGTTAATATTTATGTTAAATTGAAGTCAGAGAGGTTGAAGGACTTTTCTAGAATGGTCAAACTAGTAAATGTTTGAACCAGGATTTGAATATAGGCTTCCTGATTACTGCTTCAGTAGTCTTTCTATTTACTATGCTACCAGTCTAAATTTTAGATGCTTGTGAGAGTAGGCAAAACAAGAGATAGACATTTTGAGATGTAGACCATAACCCCCAGGGAAAGGAAGATGTACTATCGTCATAGGATATTGAATTTGAGCTACTCACTAAAGCCTAAGAAAGATGACTCGGGATAATTTTCTATTGTTTCATGAAGGCCTTATTATGATTTTCTGTGATTTTTTTGGTGTAATTCTGTGATTACATCCATGTAGGGAAGTCCCAGATGAGAAAACGTCCTTCATTGATGTAGATTGGAAACTGCTCTTCAACTTATAGTCTTAGTGAATCATCTAGGGTGATGAAAAATTAAATGACTTGCCAGGGTTATTACATAACCAATATTTTAAAAAGCAGAACTTCGATCCTATTTAACTTGATATTGAAGTAAGCTTCCCATCCACTATAACATGATGCATTTTTATTATGTTGTTATGGCTAATAAAAAATAACCCCAATAGTCTAAATATTTGAAGAAAGATAGAGTACAGATGAGGGATAAAAAGACCTAGGAGTGGTTGAGAACAAGAAGGAAAGAACTGAAATATGAAGGCACAATTAAAACATTGGAACTTTATCATTGGAATGGTTGAAGATTAAAAGGGATAAAATCTAAATCAAAAGAACGATGTCTTTGGGGAACATGGAGTTTTGTCACCCGCATCCTAGTACACCACAAGTGAGTGTAGCCTGCTGAACATTCAGCATGGTAAATTGATATCACTTTAAGAAAGTATTCTGATTTGTTTCCCAAATGGGTTATAAACTTAGGGAATTCTTTATCTTAGGAAGTAATTTAAGAGCAGAAATAACCTCTAGATGGTTGAGGAAGAGCTAAAAGATATTAATGTATGACAGATTCATTATAGGTTATTACAGAAAACTGGAATCCTTGACTACTGAAGGTGAAATCAAAGGGTTAAATATTCCATAACCTGAATTTCAGCATTAGAACAAAAATCTCAGGCATGAAGGGACATCAAACGTACACCATCATTTGGCAATTCTTTTGTGTCTTATTCATCTTCCTGGTGCTTTCTGCTTTAGTTTGGGTTTTGTACCTTCAATAACATATTTTGCTTGAGTCTTAAGGGGCAATATTTAAACTGTACTAGATTCATATTTTAGATATATTTGTCCTCATTAAGTAACAAACTTCAGTATTTTTTTTCTGCATGGAAACAACAAATTAAATGGCTAAGTGACATGTTTATTATGATATATATTCCTGTTATAATTTTAAATGACCTTGTCACTGGATTACTACCTGTTTCAGTGAAATAAGTCCTTTTAGATGAAGGATTTAATATTTCTTTATCTTTTTTTCTAAGTCTAGGCAGTTATCCCTACCAGATTCAATTGAAGAGGTGATGAAAATTGAACTTTTGATGGCTATTTTTTATGGTTGTTTGTCATAGAGGTAGAAAAATCTGTATGCACTTTCTATTCCATCACTTTCTTCTTAGCCATACTAAGACCTATCTTGGATCTCATGATGTTTCCAAATTGCTCTAAGAAATGGCTGTCCTTGTTCTCAACTGTGTCCTAAAAGGAAGAAGAAAATCCAATGCAGCATTGCTCTGCTAGCTAAGTGCTTTTGAAAGTTTTTCATTCTGCTTTTATACAGTAGAACAACTGAATCTATCATTTCTAATGCTGTTTGAAGATTCTCTTAAGTGCAGCCCTTAGACTTAAAAGTCATAATTTAACATCATTCTGTTTCCAGTTCCTACATTATTTCAGTCAAACTCAAAAATACTTTTTCTGAATTATTACTCAACTTTATTTTGACCTCTCCATTATGTTGTATAAATAGTCTGTTATTTTTCTTATTTGATATATTATGTGTTAGAAACTCAAAATATATGTTATGTTTGTGTGTCTGTGTGTATACATATGATTTGTGTAGGGATAGAGACTGCGATATAAGGAACTATCAGGTGAAGAAACATTTTCTACCAATGCAAATCAGCATTTTCTCTGTAAATCCCATTCTTAAAAAGCACTGAGAGGTTAGTTATTTGCCAACTCTGTGTGTCCAAGGCTTGAGCTCAGGTATCTGTAGTTCCAAGGCTCACTATCCGCTATGCCACATAGAATTTACATTTTTATATTTATACTTTGCTTAGATAGACAGCATGGATTGCTAGTTAGAGAACTTGCTTTGAAGCCACACAGACCTGATTTCAAATCTTGCCTCAGACAAGTTATGTGAATTGGGCAAGACATTGAGCTTCTCAAAGACTTTGACAGCCCTGTACCAGAAGTGTCAAAGTTGGGGGTTTCTGGGCAGCAAGTGGTCATCATAACTCATGGGCCAAACTAGATTTAAGTGTAAGTGAGAAATATTTGAAAAAATAAAAATCTAATACAATGTGGATAGTATTAATTTGTGGCATTCTAAGTCAATATGCAGCCTGGATCTATTTCTGTGTGATTTTGACACCACTGCCCTATACTGCAAAGGAAGTTTCAACCTGCATTGGTAGGAGTGGCTTTATGTAGGAATTAACTCTCTCAAGGAAATCATAGCCCCAGTCCTCAATCCTGACATGGCAAGCCCTTTAACTTCCCAATGCTCTGGTTAACTTCTTGTGAATATGAGTTGTAGAAAAGGTGCAGACTTGTATTGGTAGATTAAACATGCTGACCCATGGGTTCCATTTCCCAATGAAATCACCATACACGCCTTTGACTCAGCCTCTGCTGGTTTGGGGATATCCAGTATATAGCCACAAACAGGATAACAACACTATCTCTATGTCTATTATTTCTACTTCTGAAATCACATTGTGAAAATGGCACACATAGTGGGTTTTGCTATATGTGTGTGTCTCTGTGTTGTTTTTATTGTTTCACCTTCATTCTTGAAGAAGACGATGATATCAGGGAGGTGATGCCATGACTTGCAAGTGAACTGGATAGAAGTGAGGGAGGGCTATACAAAGTCTCACTTTCTCTTCCCAAGCCTTCTGGGTCCAATGGCAAGATGACTGGAGATAGCCCCCGTACGTCTATAATGTCTATACATATATGTATATACACATACATGTGTGTATGTATGAATACATATATGTGCACATACACATATGGGTGTATATATTTATGTGTGTAAATATGTGTGTGTATGTATACACATGTGCCCACTATCTGCAGTTTCAGCAAAGTACTGCCTACTTATTCATCTGTCCCTTTGGACTCCATGGTTTTATGAGTTGGGGTAACAGAATGATTAGAGGTACATCATGTTTCACCTACATTTACTCCCTTCCGTAATAGACAAGTAACACTTAGTGAAATCATTGATAACATGAGCTTCTTATTAAGAGGAACTAGTTAAATGCTATTCTCTTCGTGCAGTTCTTAATGCAGCTTCCTCAGTGACGGTTTTTATGAAATGATTTGATAATCAGTATTGACTGAAGTCTTATTCTAACATCTGGTTTTTGTGTGGAGGGGAACTTGCATACTCTAATGCTATTTCAGTGGAACACAAACTCGGTAGCTCCTATCACCAGCCTATGTTATTTCAGAGAGATTTAACTTCAGAATCAGGTGATTATTATATTTTGTTTTTTGTCTACTGAAAAGTATTAAATGGAGAGATAGATATGTGCATCTATGAAGAGAGATACTCAGGTACATGAAACCACCAGTCAAGAAGTTTTGGCATATGGTAAGTAACAAAGGGCAGCTAGGTGATGTAATGGATAGAGTGTTGGTCCTGGAAGACTCATCTTCCTGAGTTCAGATCCAACCTCAGACACTTACTAGCTGTGTGACCCTGGGCAAGTCACTTAACTCTCTTTGTTTCTAATCTGTAAAACAAGCTGGAGAAGGAAATGCAAAGTTCTCAGTATCTCTGCCAAGAAAATCCTATCAAGAATGAGGCACTATTGAAAGTTACTAAACAATAACAAAACATTACAAAGGCAGAAAATGAAGAATATTCATTTTTTTGCTCTTTCAGATTGGAAAAGTTTCTTCTCTATACAATCTCATATGAATGTCACAAGAACATTATATGGTAGATACTCAGGAATTACTACTGATTTAATTATTGAATTATTACAAAGAAGACAACTGAGACTAAGACCATGTTTATGGTCATATAGTTAAAAAATGCCCAAGGCAGAATTCGAACCCAAGCCTCTTGACCCTAATTGCAAGACTCTCCTTTCTACACCCTCACTCAATAAGATAAAATGCATCTGTGGATATCTACTGCATGTCCCATATCAATAATAGCCAAAATAATGCCAATATTATATCTGTACTATCTTTTACCTCTATCCTTTCATTTTCAACTTCATACTATGACTGGAGGTCTAGACCTGTTGCCTGAACAGTTACAGTAGTCCTTCTCAAAGTGTTTTCTTTCCCTCAGGCTCTCTACCTCCAAAATATCCCAAACATCACTGTCAGATTAATTTTCCTTGGGCTCAGCTTCTGTCATATCATTATTCTTCTAAAACTTGGCTCTTCTTTGCATAATTCATTAATTCTAAGCTCCTTAGTCTAGCTTTCATTTCCCTCTGGGTTCTGCCCCTAACTTTCCTTTTAAACCTGACCTTCTCTGCTCACCATACAAATGCTCTAACCTCTGACGGTTTCCTGAGCACACACGGGTTTCCTGATCCTTCTTGGCATTGCTTATGTTGTTTCTTATTCGTGTAACACTCTCCTTCCCATCTCTGTCCATTTAAATCTTACTCTTTAAAATCCAGTTTAAATACTACCATGGAGATTGCTTTGTACTCCCAAGTGTTATGTGTTCTTTCATATTCCATAGCAATTTTAAAGCACTTATTATGAGCTACCACTTACTGCAGTTGAGAAGAAGTGTAGTTTAGTAGGGGAAATAGTCATGTGAAAAAAGAAACACTAGAAATAACTATTTTTAGTTCATAGAATTGTTCTGAGGAAAGCATATTATAGACCTTAAAGTACAATAAAAAATAGATTTGTTAAAATTAGTACATATGTTTTATCTCCCTAATAGATTATGAGTAGATTATGAACTCCTAAGGCACAGAGATTGGCTAGTATTTATTGATATTTTTACATATGTAAATAGTGAATAAATATTTTTGAATGAGTGAATGAAGATAACTTTCTCTCCATCTCCTTCTATGTTCTCTTATCAGACTAGGTCAGGAAAGTAAATAACTTACTTTGTGATTTAAAGTAGATAGTGCCTCCTAGACATGTTCCTGCAGAATCACAAGGAGAAACTAAGGCAATATGCCAAGTGGAAAACTCTTGAAGGACCACAAGCTCACTGCTACACCCTATATAAAAGAGAAGTTAAGTAGAAAGGGGAGCGAAGACCCACCTTTCTTTTACCAGATGATGACATAGGTCTCTTCCCAGTTTTATTTCTTTGGTGCTGTATTTCAATTCCATTCTAAATTTTTGGATGCCCACCTTGTGCCAAGCACTCTAATGGACACTTGGAGAGACAAAGCCAAAAATTTAACACCCCCTGTCTTCAAGCTTATATTTTTCCTGAAATTAATGTAGGGGAACAAACAATATATTGTGAACAGATGAGGAGATCCGAATATATGCAAAATCATTTTGGAGAGAGATGATTACAGTAAAGATATAAATTCCCAATCCCTTCTTTGCTTCTAGCCCTTCTTACCCCAATTTTTCCCCCCTCTCAGGTTCTTATGACTTGGTATTTCACTCACATGTTTGGGTTTGTAATCTTTTTTAATCCAGTCCTGGCATGTGTTTAACAATAGCACTTACTTTTTTTCTTAAAGAATACATCATACAAAGATGATTAAATAATTAAAAGGTATATTCATTTTCCCTCTCATGTTTCTTTTTCACCTGAGTTTCCCACAAACTCATAATGTTCTAAAATAGAGTCTTTATTTTGAATTCTGTTTTCACAAAGCATCATATTAGGCCCATCAAACACAGACAACTTCTTTTGATTCTTCTGGAGAAGAAAATGTTCTGCTTTTTAGCCCATTAGCATTTTTTCTCTTTCTTGATGCATTTTGCATAATATAATCCAAATGTCAATACAATACAATTTTACAGTGCAACTTCCAGGGCTTTCTTAAGTTAGAAAGTCAAAATGACTTACAAGTTAACTTTTTCATGTGTGCTTTGGGTTGCAAACTATCACTAAAAGTACTATGTTAATGACATATAATGCATTCTACACTTATAAAACAATATTAAAAGATCTATCATATTCTTTTGTCAACTTTACTTATTTGAATATATTTTCTAGATCATTTAGCAACTTATGTCTTTTGAATAAGAATCTCTTGACTATTGTTTGACCTTAAGAGTACTTCTTAAGAATTCATGTATGTCTTCCATTATGAAATTGCAACTTATGCTATTTTTAAAAAACAGTTTTGAGAAGGTAATTTCTGAAATTTGTATTATATATTATATCATTTAATAATCTTATGTATTAGCTCAATCAGGTAAAATGGAAGCTAAGCCATGGTTCAACATATCCTTGATTTGAAAGAGATATTCTAAATTGAGTTTCTTGTTCCAGTTTCTAAATGTTGGATAATGCTTTATTGAAGGACTTTCAAAGTCAGATTCTTTGATAAGTTATGATCTACAGGATCCATGGAGATCAGTCAAGATGGTGGAGTAGGAAGAGTCAATACAGAATGCTGCTCTCTCCATCTACTTCACCAAAGATGTAGAAAGAGCACCACACCAAGTAGCAATTGAAACTACAAAAAAAAAAAAAAAAAAAAAAAACAAACAAAAACACAGTTGGTCTTTTTTTTTCCAACCTAAAGAAGAGAAACAGAAAACTTATCAATAACTGATTCAGATCACAGGCAGAGACCATCAACCAAGAGTGAGTTTGTATTTCAGTTACTCTGAATCTGCAGAACTTTCTAGTAGCTGACAGAGGCCAGGACTGGACATAACCTATTGGAGCTCCAAATAGGACCAAAATTACTACTCTATTGCCTTTCCTAAACCAGAGGTCAGGAGATTTCAAAACTCAGACCGAAAACACAGCAATCTGACCTTGCCCTAAATCAAGTCTCTTAGGGCACATTAAAAGTTAGCAAGTTGTTAACCTGAACTATTCCTTAGATACTTGAAAAACACAGGACTAAGGATCAGGAATAGGAGTAGGCTCCTACTGAGTACAAATCATGACTAAACAAGGCACAGACATTCCCTGTAAAAATGCACACATTCTAGTCCTAATTCAACAAGTAAGATTAGAAAAATGAGTAAATAAAAATAATAATCCAACCATGAATTGCTGTTATGGCGAAAAGGACTCCTAAAACACAAACTCACAAGAGAATACTTTCAAAACATCACTTCATACATCCTCAAGTGAAAACACAGATTAGCTACAAAATTAATTTTGAGAATTCCTGGAAAGAAATAAAGTAAGAGTTAAAAATGAAATAAGATCAACGAAGGTAACAATAGGAAATGAAATGAGAGCTTCAGAGGAACAACCTCAAAGAGAAATCCCTAGATAATTTAAGACGTATACAACCTTATCTAAGGAATTGAAAACCTGGAAATTATGATGGAACAAACAGGAAGAGGTAATGACACCATCATGAAGTAATGATTAAAACAAAAGAAGACAATGTAAGGCATCGTATGTGTGTGTGTGTGTGTGTGTGTGTGTGTGTGTGTGTGTGTGAGAGAGAGAGAGAGAGAGAGAGAGAGAGAGAGAGAACAAGGGCAGATGATTTAAGAATTTTTGTACTATTTGAAAACGATGCCCCGAAAAGTGTTTAGTTACCATATTCCAAGAAATCACAAAAGAAAAAAAATATTCAGAACTATAAGAATCAGAGGAAAATTGTAATAAATGAAATAAAACTCATCAGTCATTTCTTCAAAAATAGCCCCAAAAGAATACTACAAGGAATGGATTCAGCAAAATACAACAGTTAGAGAAGGTTTTGTTATGTTTTGATGATTTAAAAATAATTTAAAAAAGGAAAAGTAATCAACTGGGGAAGAAACCTAATATGTCGTATAATTGATTGGGTATACAAGTAGAAGACTATAGAAATAAGGGAGAATGGATGTGAACTAGGCATCACTTGACTATTACTGTCTTCCAAACCAGAAAAAGAAGTGCAGAGCCTACAGACTTAAACATGTACATGAGTGTGTGCACATATATACACGTGCACACATACACTCACATTTTGGAATATAAGTACATTAACAATCAATAGGAAACAGGAGTGGGGCAAGGAATAAGAGGAAGGATAGGATTATGGGGTGAAGAATGTTTCCTATTCCCTTCAAAATGGAAGCAAATAAAAGATAAGTCCTAGTGATTGGGATATAAATAAGGAGAATAAAAGGATCAGAAAGTGTAAGCAGATTGTAGCAAGCAATCTCCCTCTCATGCAAGTTAAATTGCATAAAACACTTGTGGTTTGCAAATTCCTTTTTCACTACCTTCTTCTTTGCTATGAAATGATAGGGAGCAAAGCGGTGGGGGAGAGTGAGGATGTACAAGATAATAGGATGGAGGAAAATGTACAATCGATGATATTAGCTATGAATGTGAATGAGATGACCTTACCCATGAAATAAAATAGGATAGCAGAATGGATAAGCAAGCAGAATCTACTTGGAGAAATAAAATTATCTTAAGATTATGATTCAAAGACAAAGAGCATCACCAGAAGATTGGTGTACAAAGGATGGTCATCACTTCCTCTGCCCTCTTTCTACTGTCGCTGCAAAAGAAGAAATGGAGTACCCAGTCCTGAGGACTGCCATACATTTTTATGTGGTTTTTATCTGTCCCTAACCAAAACATTTTTGCCTAGTGTTCAGACTTCTGATCATGCAGAGAAAAATGTCTCCCAATGAATGGTGAGATACTTGAGAGCAGGAACTGTCTTTTACTTCTTTTCCATGTCCCCAGGTCTTGGCATATGATAGGTGCTTAATAAATGTTTATTGCCTGGCTACTCACCCAGAAAACACAATTTGTCACCCTTATGGAAAGACTTTTTACTTTGCTCCAAACTTCCAGATCGTATTGTCCAGACATATAACCTTTTAGTGTCAAGTGTCACATCTACAATGTGAAAAAGGATGGAGATATAAAGTCTTGAGGGAAAAAAAGACAATCGAACCAAAGAGGTTAAGAATGTTTGCAGGTAGCACAACTAAATACTAGATAGTATATATTTAAAACTGAGGTAACTGTTATTTGGCATCCTTGGAGACATACTTGCCAATAAAACTTAAAACATGAATCTCTCAGTACTTTTCCGTGTCAATTGACCTCTCCTCCTATAAAGTCCACCTACCTCAAATCACAGAAACTCAGGCACCCACTAACAGTATTACACATTTATAGTGTCAAACATATATTTGGTTGAAATCTACTTAGTTGAATGCTACATGAAATTCCATCTATGGGGAAAAAAAATGAATGGTGCTATATAAACAAATGCTAATAGTTCAGTGATTATGTCTGCCTAATGAAAATTTAAACTGACTCATAAAACTTTAAATGTGATGTTACATCTACAAAATGTGAAAATCAGGTTTAATTTTGTGATGGTCTGTGATTGATTGCATTAAGAAAGTCTAGGTGAAAAACAAACTAAAAATAACAGAAATAGAAGTCTTTTCTTTCTCTTTTTTAAAAGGACTATTTCCATAAAGGCAAAATGGAGATTTCATAAAGAGCAAAAAAGGAAGTCAAGGGGTAAATTGCTTTCAATGCTCCATAGTTTACCCAGTCAGATGACTTAAGCATCAGGTAAATGCATTCTACATTCATTATCCAATCAAGCTTACAAAACATTTAACTCTGCATGTTGTGAAACTTGTTGAGCCAGTTCTTAAATAATTGATAGCCTACACAGCTATATCTTCATGATTTTGATAAAATTTTATTCATGTTTTCAACTATATTTTCCTGCTAAATAATATCTCTTTTAAAATGGAAAGAACTATCTTCCCCAAGCCATGTATTTTCAATAAACATGCTAGCCCTAGAGGCTTTAGATCCACACTCATTTTTTTTCATCACATCAAAGCAGTAATTAAAATAAAACTAAAAAGTGGAACATGAGAAAAATAGTAAAGAGAAATGAAATTTTGAGCCTGTTGATGAATCAGTATCATCCCTTAATGAACACCCAAAGCTTCTATTATCTATGTATTCAATTTGATATGAAGTTCAAACAGGAAAGCAATTTTCCCCACACCACAGAGAGCTATTCTAATTCAGTATTCTTGTCATTGAAGGGGCATTGGAGACTTTTGGGATGCCTAGAATCCAAAACACTCTTCTTAGGCTCTGTTGTATTATTTTATAAAGTGATATTTTGGGGAGTCTAAGAATCGGATATTTCTAAGCAAGATTTTTTAAATGTGTTTTTTATGGAGTTAGAGAGAGTAAACATATGATTTACTAATTTTCCTATTTTACATGTAAGTGAATTAAGATCACTATTGGACCATGAATCAGTATAAATGGGGTGCTAAACTACCAAATAGCATTGATGCCTAATAAATTTCAAGATTGATTTGAACTAGGTGATGCTAATTGTGGATGGTTAGATAAACAGAAAAGTCACTCATTAATAGAAAGAAAATGATAAGAGATAGCTGTTCTCAGAAATTCTGGGAAGGTCTATTTGCGAAGTCTCTAAGATGCTTTACTTTGGGAAATGAGGAAAATGACAGAAAAGAGGCACTAAAACAGTGCTTATACTTAAATTCATACTTAAAGGGACAATGATGATATTCATTATGTCCAGTTTTAGCAATCCAGGTGTGCTATCCTACTGCCCTTTACACATTGTATGACTTTTGTACGCGAAAATTTTTATATTTTATTTTTTTGGTCATATGTAAAATAATGTTAAATATCTGTGTCTCAAAATTTTGCATTCCAAATTCTCTCCCTCACTTCCATCTCCCCTCTTGGAGAAAGCAAGCAATTTAATACATGTGCAGTCCTATAATACACAGTTCCATATTAGCTATATTGTGAAAGAAAACACAAACAACGATAAAAATAAAGTTAAAAAAATGTATACTTTGATCTGCATTCAGACTCCATTAATTTTCTCTGGAGACATGCAATTTTTCATCATAAGTCTTTCAGAATGGTCTTAGATCATCGTATTTCTAAGTCATTCACAGTTCATTGACTAGTTGTCATTTGGAGTTGTTTGTCGTATAATATTGCTGTTACGGTGTACAATGTTCTTCTGATATAACTCACTTCATTTTACATCAGTTCGTGTAAGTCTTCTCAGGTGTTTCTGAAAGAATCCTGCTGATTGTCTCATATAGAAAAATAGAATTCCACCATTATCACATACCACAACTTGCTCAAACATTCCCCAATTGGTGGACATCTCTTCCATTTTCAGTTCTTTGCCATCACAAAGAGCTGCTATACATATTTTTATACAGATAGATTATATTCCTTTTCTTTTGAGGTCTTTGGGTGACAGACCTAGTAGTGCCATTGCTGGTTCAAAGAGTAAGCATAGTTTCATATCCCTTTGGACATATTTCCCAATTGCTCTCAGGAATGGTTGGATCAGTTCACAACTCCTTCAACGTTGCATTAGTATCACAATTTTTCTACATCCTTTCTAGCATTTGTCATGTTCATTTTCTATCATATTAGCAACTCTGATAGGTGTGAGGTGGTATCTCAAAGTTATTTTATTTTGCATACATCTAATCATTAGGGATTTAGATCTTTTTTTTTAATATGACTATAGATTGCTTTGATTTCTTCAAATGAAAACTGTCTCTTCATATTTTTTGGCCATTTATCCATTGGGGAATGATATTCTAAAATAAATGTGACTCAGACATCAATATATATGAGAAATTAGGCTTTTATCAGAGATATTAGTTGTAAAATAAAAATATTTCCCAGTTTCCTGCTTTCCTTTTAATCTAGGCAGAATAAGTTTTGTTGGAAAAAAAACAGATTTTAAAAATTTCATTGTTTTGAATTGTATTGATTCATGGTGTCTGATAGGGTCATTAGCTTCCACATGCCTAATTCTAATTTTAAAAATGCTGTTTTCCTCAACTAGCTTTTGTATTTGTTTTTCCATTTGGCCAATTGCACTTTTTTTTTCTTTCAATTTATTTATTTATTTTTAGTTTTCAACATTCATTTCCACAAGATTTTGAGTTTCCAGTTTTCTCCCCATCTTTCCCCTCCCCTCACTCCAAAACACTATGCATTCTGATTACCCCTTCCCCCAATCCATTTCCCCTTCTATCACACCCCCTCCCTTTCCTCAACTCCATCTTCTCTTTTTTCCTATAGGGCAAGATAGATTTCTATGCCACATTACCTGTATTTCTTATTTCCCAGTTGTATGCAAAAACAATTCTCAACATTCTTTCCTAAAACTTTGAGTTCAAACTTGTCTGACTTCTTCCTCCTCACCCATCCCCACTGAGAAAACAAGCAATACAATATAGGCTATATATTTGTAGTTTTGCAAAATGATTTATATAATAGTCATGTTGTGAAAGACTATATTTCCCTCCCTCCTATCCTGCCCCTGTCATTTATTCTACTCTCTCTTTTGATCTTATCCCTCCCCCAAAGTCTTTACTTCTAATCACCTCCTTCCTCTCATTTAGGCTCTCTTCTATCATCCTCCCACACCGCACTTATCCCCTTCTCCTCTACTTTCCTCTAGCATAAGACATATTTTTATGCCAAATTGAGTGTTCATGTTATTCCCTCCTTAAGCTAGATGTGATGAGAGTAAGCTTCACTTTTTCCCCTCACCTCCTTCTTATCCCCTCCATTGAAAAAACTTTTTCTTGCCATTTTTATGAGAGGTAATTTGCCCCATTCCATTTCTTCCTTTCTCCTCCCAATATATTCCTCTCACCCTGTAATTTTATTTTTCGATGTCATCCCTTCCTATTCAACTCCTCTGTGCCCTCTGTCTATATATAATATGTGTGTGTATGTGCATAATCCCTCCAACTATCCAAATACTGAGAAAAGTTTAAGAGTTACAAATATTATCTTTAAATGTAGGAATGTAAACAGTTCAACTTTATTAAGTCCCTTATACTTTCTCTTTCCTGTTAATGTTTTCATGCTTCTCTTGATTCTTGTGTTTGAAAGTCATATTTTCTAATCATCTCTGGTCTTTTCATCAAGAATGCTTGAAAGTCTTCTATTTCACTGAATGACAATTTTGACAATTTTTCCATTGAAGTCTTACACTCAGTTTTGCTGGGTAGGTGATTCTTGGTTTTAATCTTAGTTCCTTTGACTTCTGTAATGTCATATTCCAAGTCCTTTGATCTGTTAATGTAGAAGCTGCCAGATCCTGTGTTATCTTGATTATATTTCCACAATACTCAAATTATTTCTTTCCAGCTGCTTGCAATATTTTCTACTTGACCTGGAAACTCTGGAATTTGGCCACAATATTCCTCAGAGTTTTTCTTTTTGGATGTCTTTTAGGAGGTGATCAGTGAATTCTTTCAATATGCATTTTACCCTCTGGTTCTAGAATATCAGGTCAATTTTCCTTGATAATTCCAAGAAAGATGATGTCTAGGCTCTTTTGTTGATCATGTTTTTCAGGTAGCATCACAATTTTTTCAATTTTCTCTCCTGGAATCTGCTCTCCAGGTCAGTTGTTTTTCCAATGAGATATTTCACATTGTCTGCTATTTTTTTTATTATTTGGTTTTGTTTTGTAATTTCTTGGTTTCTCATAAAGTCATTAGCTTCCGTCTGTTCCATTCTAATTTTTAAAGAACTATTTTCTTCAGTGAGCTTTTGAACCTCTTTTGCCATTTGACTTGATCTATTTTTAAAGGTGTTATTTTCTTCAGCATTTTTTTTAGGTCTCCTTTAGCAAGCTGTTGACTGGCTTTTCATGATTTTCTTGTATCTCTCTCCTTTCTCTTCCCAACTTTTCCTCCCCATCTCTTATGTGATTTTCAAAATCCTTTTTTTGAACTCTTCCATGGTCTGAGATTATTTCATATTTATTTTGGAGGTTTTGTATGCAGAAGCCTTGACTTTTAGGTATTCTTCTGATGGTATGCATTGTTCTTCCTCAAATGAATGGATGGAAGCAAATGCCTGCTCACCAAGAAAGTATCCTTCTATAGTCTTATTCTTTTACCCTTTTTGTCCATTTTCCCAGCCAGTTATTTGACCTTTAATTTCTTCATCAAGAGGAGGGTATATTCTGGGGACTTGTAAGTTCTCACTGCTTCCAAGATGGCACAATCAATGGAGAGGTTTTTACTCCTCTCCTGACCTGGACTCTGGTCGGGGAGTGACTGCTAGTACTCTTTCTTTGAGTAGAATTCCCTCTCCAGAGCCTCTGCCAGCTCCACCAAGTCAGCACTCCTCAACGTAGGGCCACCACTCATGGCTGAGATTCAGATCAACAGCTGAATTGTCCCAGAGCTCTAACAATGGAAGCTGCCTCCTTCTGAGCTAGACAGCTGCATTCTCTTCTCACACAGCTGAAAGAGGTTTCTCACTGATCTTTGAAGCTGTCTTTCTCATTTGTGAGTTGAGGAATCTGGGACCCACAGATGCTGCCTGTGGCACTTTGTAGCTTACTCCAGTCCTGTCCTTGCCATGACATAGCCAACGCTGGGCTTTGCTCTGCACCCAGATTGACAGACCTTTCCTTTCAGCCTTTCAGGATGCCTTGGGCTGGAAACCTCTTTCTCTCTGTTATTTTATGAATTCTGCTGCTCTAGAATTTGTTTACAATCATGTTTCACAAGTATTTTATGGGGTATAGGAGGAGTGCTTCTAGAGGTGTGTCCATCTACTCTGCAATATTGGCTTCAGCCCCCACCAATTGTACTCTTTAAGGAGTTACTTCCTCCAGTGGATTTTTGTATCTCCTTTTCCTTTTGGTCAATTCTATTTTTAAGCAACTTTCCAAGCTGTTGATTCTTTTCTCATAATTCTCTTTTATCATGTTCATTTTCCATTTTTTTTCTACACCTTTTCTATGATGCTTAAGCTCCTTTTCTGAACTCTTTCATGAATTGCTTCTGGGCTTGAGATCACTCCTGTTTTTCCTTGGAGTTTTGCCCAGAGGTGTTTAGACATTGTTGTCCTCTTCTGAGTTTGCATTTTGGTCTTTCCTGAAACAACTTTCTATGGTCAGATTCTTTTTTTTTTCCCTCTCACCCCATTTTTGGTCTTTTTCCTTTGTTTTAAATTTGAACTCTTGTACGCAGGGTGGAAGGTGCACTGTCTCAGGATTCTTGTGTCAGTAACTGTAGCCCTGATTGTTTTCCTGGTGTTGTGCTGATGTACTGAGATCTTGAGGGATGTCTCATGCTGTGATAAGGAGGTAGGGTGGTGCCTTTTACTGCTGGAGGCCATAAGGGTCCAGCAGCTTACCTAGTTCTAAGATGGCATCCTTGTGGTCATGTCTGACATGTGCTGAAGTCCAATGGAATCTGTTTCCCTGGGGCAACACTGAAGCATGTGGAGGCCTCACTTACTTTCTTGTCCTGCTGGAAGGTGCCTGTTTGCATGGAGTTTCATTAAAGTATGTGATAGTTCTCTGAACTGGAGTCTGCTGACTCCCTGGTAACGCTATGGCATAGTGAGCGTCCTTGTGTTGGTGTTTCCCTGCTCCACCACACTGGCACTCAGGATCTCTCTCTGGTTTGCTGAGATGGACCTTTCTATTAGTTTGTTGGGATGCTTCCTGTCCTGAAAGGTACTCCCCTTTTACCTAAGTGAACAAAGATTTTTGTTAAGTTTTTTGTTCTAAAAGATTGTTTCATCCTGTCTTTTTGCTGTTTCTGCTCTTCCAGGATTTGGTTTGGTGTGCTATTTTAAGGTTGTTTGGAGGTGAATATGATAGAGTTACTGTAATTTACTGCTCACTCAACCATCTTGGCTCCTGGAAGTGCCCCCAGCTCTTTTTTTTTTTTTTGTGTGTCATTTTTTTCAGTGTTTTTGTACTTCTTTTACCCAGCTGTAGACTCCTTTGATGATTTTCTTTCAACATTTTTTCCTCTCTCTTACTTGAATCTTAAAATTCCTCTTGACCTTTTCCACAAATTCTGTTTGGACCTGTGAACAATTCACATTTGTCTTTGTGGCTTTGCATTTAACTGTTTTTGACTTTGTTGACATGAGTTTGTTTCTTGATATTCCCTGTCACTGTAGTAAAGTATTCTGGTTTGTTCTCTATTGTTTGCTCTTTTTTCCAGTGTACTTCTTGACTTTTAACTTTATAGTAAGTTAGATTCTGCTTCCAGGTTGGAGGTGACACTATCCCAAACTTTACATTTTTCACGTCACTGTTTTCAGAGCTAGTTCTGGGGATTTTGTCAGGTTTTGAATCTTCTAAAGTTGTATCATCTGAGGAGAGGTATGGTCACTATGCTCCTGTCCTGGGCTCTTATCTGTGAGTGACCTCAAGCACTCTTTTGTGTCTTGGAACTGTGACCAGGGCAGTCTCCTCAGTCCCCTATAGGTGCTAGTTTTCTAGAGCTACTCCTTACCCTGTGTCAGCAATTCAGAATCACATATGGGTAATGCAACAAAATCTTTTGCCCTGTTCCAACAAACAATCCCCTGCAATATCCTTTTGACTAGTTATCCAATCCCCTTACCGTCTGTGGACTGCAAGCTTTAGAAATTGTTGTCTTAACGCAGCTGCTGCCAAGGCCTGCTGTTGGCTTCTCTGGATGCAGCCTGTACTGCACTGTGCTCCACTCTCATTCCAGTGAGACAGACCTTTCCATCTGATCTTCTAAAATGTCTTGGGCTGGAAAATTGCTTCACCTTGACCTTTCTTGATTCTGCTGCTCTAGAACTCATTTTGAGGTACTATTTTAAAGTTGTTTGGAAGGAAATTTGGGAGTTTACTCTGCCTTCTTGGCATACACGCTATATAATTAATCAACCCTGGGTTACTACTATTCTTTGTACTTAACACTCCATTTTCTCTCTCTGTACCTTTTACTCATTCTTTCCCATGCCTGGAAGTTCTTCCTTATCAACTTCTTTTCATTTCTCTGTCTCTCTTTAAGACAAAAAACAAATTTCTCCATATGCAGGAGCCCTTGCTAGTCCTGATAAGCTACTATTGCTTTCTCTTCTTAGATTATCATTTATCTTCTTTGTATATATCATGTGTATATGCAAAGTTATTTGTATACTTCCCGCTCCTTATAAGAAAATACTTTGAGGATAGCTTCTTTCTCCCACCTCCCTTTTCTTTGAATTTTCACACTTTTCACAGTACCAAGCAAATAATGAATATTTGTGGACTTCAGAACTTAGGTAATATTAATTTAGAGTACACTTTGGGTATACATATGTCAAAATTATTTCAGCATACAGGATACCTGTTTGTTTCTCGGTTGGCTCTTTTTTAATGTTACAAAGTTTGAATCCGAAATGAAAATTAGAAAAATTTTTAGCACACAATAAAATTAATTTCAAGTATGAAATAACTGAGACAAAAATGAACACTGAACAAAAAAGAACAATGAATGGCACAATAGAAAAATTGCTACATTCAAATTCAAATTTGTATCCTTCTGATGATGTATATTATACTATGACCTTGGACAAGTTATTTAACCTTTCTACATCGTGGTTACCTCATGTGAAAAATGAGTTTGTTTGGATTAGATGGCATCTGAAAGCCCTTTTGGCTCTAAAGATAAGTTGCTATGAACTACAAACTGAATGAATCAAAACTACATTCTGCCTGAGAATCACCCTCGTAATAAACTTAAAATGGCATGAATTCCTCCAGGCACTCATATACCAATTAACTCAAGGCGGAGGCATAGTATTTGACTACTTTCATACCTATTGACATATTTATTTTTTAAAAGGTCAATACATACTGCTATGATAGTCCTTGCTTAGCTTTGCCTTCCTAAAGCCATGAATTCAGAAATTCTCCATTTGCTGGCATTTCTTTCAAGGTCTAACTCTACTCCTGTTACCACTTTCTCCAAGTCATTAAAATTTGGCACATTCCATAAAACTCTACGTGAAACTAAAAATGCCATCAGTACAAATTTTCATTATCTCACTTATAAAGTTCACATGTTTGATGGGCCTTTGTCCCAATAGGGCTCATATTAATCTTGCAATGTAAAAATGTCTAATTAGAACCAATTTGACAAACAGTCAGTTATCTGCATTAAACACATGTGTCACCATTCACTGTACAAGTAAACCTATTATTTCTAAGTGAAATCAGAGTCATTAGATCAGAAAGGCTTACTGAAATAGAACTTTACTAAGCAAAACTGAGGATTTCTATTTTGGAAGGAAACACATATCATTTCAAAGTAAATGACATCGTAATAGACATAATTAGCACTATAAAGTGTTCAAGAGTCTTGAGAAAATTAATATGAGTGTTGAATTTGAATATGGCAGATTACTTCTTAGGTCATCTACATATTCCATTACAACTAGGTTTTAAGTATATTAGTGCTTTAAAGAGGCTTATGCAGAAAGAGATATTCTTTGAAGCAAGACAGTAGAAAATGAATTTAACTCTTCAAATTATCTGTCTGCTTTAAAAACTAAGCTTTTTTTTTTTCATTTTGATCATTGTGTTAGAAAGTCAGAGGCATAAAGTTGGGAAAATTTCCTCCTCAGATTTCACATGCCCAGGGTTCAAAAGAGTGTACTTCTCATTTTGGTTGGTGTTAAAAATCTTATTTTCATTGATTTCTTTTGATTTTACTTCACCTTTATTTCTTGAATATATCTCTTCCCAGGCCAACAAAAGAAAGAGAAAAAAAAAGCAGTTCTGCAAAATCAACCTGTTAGTATATGCAATGTTTTATCCTTATAGACTCTCTCCCCTCTTTAAAGAGAGACAGTTTAGTGTTTTATATTAAGGTGGCAGATGGTATATTTTTTATTAATGAGGCAGATATGTGTCTTTGTATTCATTCTGTATTTAGAAATAGGAATAGGAACTAGACTTGCTCATCTGTAGGAGGGAGTAAGCATTTATAAAACACCTACTATATGCCAAGCAATATGCTAAGTGCTAAGTTTGGGGGTTCTTTTTTTTTTTTAACAAATAAAATATTCTTGATCCTCCCAACAACCCTGTGTGGTAGTAATAGTATTATGGCCATAGTTGAGAAACTGAGGCAAACAGAAGTTAAGTAATTTGCTCAGTTTTACCCAGCTAGTGTCTGAGGCTTAATTTGAAGTAAGGTTTTCCTGACTCCAGGTTCAGTTTTCTATCTAGTGTACCTAACCTGAAGAAACTCCTTCTACCAAAGCAGGCTAGAAACTTATAATTTCAAGGAGTTGCCACGAGCATTGTAAGGTTAAAGATACTATCAAGGTCACAGCCAAAAGTGGGTCAGAGGCAGGGCTCTGGTTTTCCTTGATTCAAAGTTGGCTCTCTATTCTCTGACCCAGTCTGCTACCTTATCTTAGAAATAACTCTCGCTTTCCTGACTCTCAAGACAGCGGACAAAAAGCCCCCAAAGGAACCAAAGGAAAAGAAGGTTAAAAAGGAAAAAAAGGAGAGCAAAAGGGAAGATGGGGCTGAAAAGGTGGTGAAAAAGCCTCGAAAGCATTGCAGTCGGAACCCAGTCCTGGCCCCAGGGATTGGTAGGTCTGCAAGGTATTCCTGGAGAGCCACGTACAAGCCGAAATGTGCTGCACCAAAACTCGGTCTGAAAGGAAAAAGAGAAGGTGCCTGCTACTATCTCAAAGCCAGCTGGTGGCGATAAGAATGGAGGAACCCTTGTGGTAAAGATTCGCAAAATGCCTAGGTATTACCCTACCGAGGATGCGCCTAGAAAGCTGCTAAATCATGGCAAAAAGCCCTTCAGCCAGCATGCGAGGAGACTTCGAGCTAGCATCACCCCAGGCACCGCTCCGATCATGGCCATTGGCCGCCACTGGGCAAGCGAGTGGTTTCCCTGAAGCAGCTGGCTAGCGGCTTGCTACTGGTGACTGGACCTCTGACCATCAATCATCTTCCTCTGAGGACCCATCAGAAATTTGTCATTGCCACGTCTACCAGGGTTAACCTTCAGGTTAATCATCCTACTGATGCTTACTTCAAGAAGAAGAGGCTCCGTAAACCCAGACAACAAGAAGGAAAGATTTTTGGTACAGAAAAAGAAAAATACGAGATTACAGAGCAGCGCAAGGCTGACCAGAAAACAGTGGACTCACAGATCCTGCCCCAAATCAAGAAAATTCATCAGCTTCGTGGCTATCTGTGTTCTGTATTCTCTCTCTCCAGTGGAGTTTATCCTCACAAACTCACAAACTACCTAGCCGAGAACTCTTATTAAAATATTTGGAATAAGAAAAAAAAAGAAATAACTCTCACTTGAAATAACTATGACATGTATCACAGTATTATACTATTAAGATTACTTGCTTTCTTTTATAGCTTCCTTATTGTTTACATCACTTTTGCTGACTCCTAAAATGTTTTGATAAATATATTTCCTTTGCATTTCCATAAAGGAGTTCAACTTTATTACCTTACTTACACAGGAAAATGACAACATCCATTACAGAAAGACAGGAAACAGTAGAAACTGCCTAGGACCTCTATCCCGGGGTGACATTATATAAGTTTGTCATTTACCTGAGCTGACTTCATGTGTATCTATTAACACAATTTAATGGAATGTAAAAGCCATAGGTTGAAAACTGAAATATTCAGTCACCCCAGTTATTTGTTCATGTTTAGCCACATTCAAATACTGGAGAAAATTTGGAATTGCATGTCTATTTTGTCTGTGGATACAGTCTATAACATATAATGAACTAAAAAGATTTGACATATAGTGTACCTATTTTTCCTAAGTATTAGCATATTAATATCTATATTTAAATAATAGTATTAGATAAGATATATTGCAAATAAGTGAATTTCCAGATAACTGAAACCTAAATCTTTTTGTGAATTTTTTAAAAAATATTATAATTAAATTGATTATCATACTTCTTTTTTTGCAATACTATTTTTGGAAAAAGAAATTTCAGAAAATGACTTAGTCCCATCTTCTCAAAACAGTTTTTACTGATTTCCCTTAAAATTACTGCCTCTCCTCTGAGCTTATCTCCAATTCATCCTATATATATTTTTATGCCTATTTTTCATATTGATATTGCATGTTTTCATATCCATCTGTATCCCAATCACTCAGCATAGTGCCTGGAATGTAGTGGGTAGTTAGTAAATTCTTGTTGCCATAGCTATTTTATGGTGACTGAAAATAAGTATTGTGATTATTATGAAAACCAACTTTTGTATTGCATTGGGATTAAAATAGGACTAAAATATATATAGTTGGGAAAAAAGTGGCTAAACCGCCAAGGAAATTGAGGCTGGCGGCAACAGAATCTTGAAATTGTTGAGGAGTTATTTTACAAGTTATCTGTGTCAAGGTAAGTAAGATAGCAAAAGAATCTAGATTTGTCACAGATGATATTACAAACCTCAAAAGGCAATAAAGAGAACATTAATAATTACTGACCCATATACCAACTTTATCATATATATTAAATGTTTATGAGAATGTTCCACATATTTGATAAAGATTTTCTTGAGGAAAATATGAGAAGAGAGCAGGTACAATTTTTCAAATGATCTTTCCCTACAGCAAAATATATTTTTTACAGTAGATTAAATGATTCGGCTTGCCTTCCACTATATGTTTGTATTCTACGTAGTTGAGACTGTTGGTCAGATGACATATAGCTAAGTGAAGAACACTTCAAATATTTGATGAAAAAATTAATATAAAATTCTGGAAAATAGTTGAAAAACAATTTCCAGGGTAAAGGATATAAACTGTAGAAATTGGAATGAGAGAATCAAACCATACAGGGTCCATTGGCTTCTATTCCACTATATTCAGTCTTTCCTTGCATGGGATCTGCTTGGTAAAATGAAAGAAAAGAAACCAATAAAAAGATTTCATACAAAAGAGATTTAAAGTTTAAGCCAACCAGAATCAATTCTTGAGAAACAAAGGCACTTTTTTGAGGGGCTTTAGGGGAGGAGAAATAGTAGCCAGAGGTAATTTCATTGTACTGGGGAATTCTCAGGGAAGAAACTCCCTCTCTAACAATGAAAAGAAGCAGCTGGTGGTTTCAGAAATTTCTCCCGGAAACTGTGAGATCAAGTTACTTAACTAGGTTCAGACAGGTGATTGTGCCTCAAAGGAGGGATTGAACTCGAGCTCTCTATAAACTGAGCTAAGTTGCCTATAATTTTTGTCTACTCTTTACTTATTTTCTTATTATGAAATAATAAAGAACAAATAAAATGTATATTTCATAATACAAAGTAGGATAGTAAAAAAAGGGTAATACATGAAAATATAGATTTTTAAAATAAAAATTTGCTCTTCTTTTAGATACATAAATTAATCCTTCCTCTCCTTTTTCTTTCTCACCTTTCTTTCCCTTTCCCTTCCCTTCACTTCACCTCCACCTCTTCTC